>JAODAL010025906.1:25000-57746 GCA_025379985.1 Phyllomedusa bahiana | reverse complement strand
CCGTTTTTTTTTTTCCCAAAAAAGGGCAGTCCCCAAAAAATTTAAAAAGTAGCAGAGGGGGCCAGCCCTTTAAAGCTTTTTTCGTTTTTCCCAAAGGGCACCGGCAGGCGGACTTTCTGGAGCTTAATACGGTCGGGGCCCTTTTCTGCTTTACGGCCCATGGGTAATGGGTTTCGGCCCAGGCCCCAACAACTTGGACAGGGAACCCCGCTTTCCTCCACGTTGTCAAAGCTGCTCCTGCCCCAATTCCCCTCCTCCTCCCCACACCACCACCATCTACCTCAAAGTACTGCTCCATCATACCCCAGTGTGGGCACAGCGGTGTCACGCAGTTTCCCTGGTTCCTCGGCAAACAAAGTACACAGGGGGGGAAACGTCGCTCATGCAGCAAGAAATCGTGTGTGGCTTTTCCGCGCCAACTGCAAATCGGAAAATGGTGACGGAAAAATGGGGGGGAAATGGTGTCTGCGTTGAAAACGGGGGAGGGATGGTCCCATGCGCCCTGCATGGCGCACGTGTTCAATCTTTTTGTGAAAAGGTTCCTGAATCTTCCCCCGATCTTCGAACATTCGGGAAAATGGCCAGGAAATGTGCATGCACTTTATCCATTCATCAAAACCAGGAAAAACCCTCCTCGAGTTGCGTGGCAGAAGGCCTCCCCCAAAAACTTGATATGGGGATTTTTTCCCCCCGTTGGAATTTCCAGTGCACTGTTGACCGACTGTATGAACAGAGAAAGGCCCTTTTAAAGTTTTTTGATGATCCCGGCAGACGAAGTCCCCCTGTGAACTTTTTGGGCAGCCGTGGCAGGTCATGCGTGACACCTGCCGTTTTTTGAGGCCCCTTGAGGGGCGCGTTATTTGTCAGTCGCCCGGACTACGGAATGAAAAAGCATTCCACTGCTTTATGTCCTGGAAAGAGCTGAAAAATTTTGTTGGGGGGGGGACTGGAGACGTGGGGATAATCTCTGGCCCATTAGTACGGGGGACTGAAATGGAGGAGGGGGGAGGACATTTGGGCAGAAGCATTGTCTGGTGAATGAGTGGGTTTCTACCCGGTGACGAGAGGGGGACAGGAGCACTGGAGGGGTGGTGGAGATGAGGAAAACGAGGCGATGATCCCAAGCACTGTGGGAGTATACATGGAAATGGGGCAGGGAGCCCCTCGGGTCATTGTGCAGATGGCCCCCCAGCATGCTTATTTGTGGCTAGTGACAGCCCAATAGCGCATCGGCAGAGGGGGGACTTTGGCTCTCCCCTATTGGCCCTCGCTACCATCCAAAAAGGGAGCTTTTTCCCCGCATTGGAGGGAAAAATCAAATATATAGGGAAATCCTCCGTAATCAGTTTGGGCCCCTGCCCATGTGCGGGGATCTTCCACCTCTGACAGGTCGCAGGGGGGTTCCCCAGCGCTCCATACTACTGCCGCGGCTGCCCGGGGAATGGGGGGGGTAGGAGCTGTTTACCAGCTCCATCAGCATAACCTAAGCTGGAGTCATTTATGGCACTTTCCTTTCCCCACCTAGTGAGGAAGGTGTGCCAGCGGCAGCAGCCGCAGGACCTGGAGCAGCCCCTGAACAACAGGTGGTGGCCTACTTGGACAGCACTCTGCCACCCCAGTTAGAAGATCCGCTGGATACTGGGCAGCCAAAACTGGATGTTTTGGCCACAACTTGCCGAGTTTGCAGTGGAGAGGCTGTCCTGCCGGCCAGTAGTGTGGCATTTAGAGCGGGTGTTCAGTGGCGGGGGGGCCATCGTTTACCCAAGGAGAACCCGCTTGCCCACGGGAAATGTGGAACGACTGACCTTTGTCAAGATGAATCAGGTGTGGATCGGCCAGGATTTCCACACACCCAAAGCTTTAGGGTCAGACTACATCAGCCTGACGCCCAAACTGTGAGAAATGAGTCTGGGTTCAAACTACCTGCCTCAGCCACTATTCTTGATGCCGCCCCCCGCCTGATGCCACACATCTGCTGACAGTTTTTTCCCCTCTGCCAACCAACCATCTTTACCAGGGAATGGTATTGCCCCACCTCCACACTGTGTCATTGTGCCACTGTCTGACCTCATGCTGCTGCTGTGGTGTTGCTGTGACCTACACACTGTGTCAATTTTTCCCACTCTGTGGCCTACTCCTGTTTTTGCCACCTCCAGAATGTGATTGCGCCACTGTCTGACCTCATGCTGCTGCTGTGGCGGCTGCCCGTGACTACACACTGTGTATTGTTTCCACTGTCTGACCTCATGTGCTGCTGTGGCTGCTGCCGTGACCTACACACTGTGTCATTGTGCCACTGTCTGACCTCATGCTGCTGCTGTGGCTGCTGCTGTGACCTACACACTGTGTCATTGTGCCACTGTCTGACCTCATGCTGTGCTGTGGCTGATGCCGTGACCTACACACTCTGTCATTTTTGCCACTGTCTGACCTCATGCTGTGCTGTGGTGCTGTCGTGACCTACACTGTGTCATTGTGCCACTCTGTGACCTATTCATTGTTTTTGCCACCTCCAGAATGTCATTGTGCCACTGTCTGACCTCTTGCTGCTGTGGCTAGCGCCGTCACTCCACACTCTGTCACAAATTTGTTGCCACCTGAGCTCTCAGCTTGTTTTTTTTCCAACTTTCTCTGGCATGACTTTATCAGGCAACATTCCCGCTTCAGTTTTTTGGTCAGTTTTGCCCTCTTAAGTGCCAGGGAATTTTATAGTGAAGCGATTCTAAGAGCGGGGCGTTTAGTCGTGTGCATACTAAAACACAACATTGTATGAAGACCAAACCAAGCTCCCTCGGGATATTTAGCATTGACACAAAAGTTTCAGCACCCTGCAGGCTCTGTGCAGCCTGGAAATAGCTGTTTTTTAACGTGATTCGTGCAGAAGTAATTCGGAACGAAGTTATTTTTTGCCGAGAAATTCGACGAAGTGAACGAATTGAATTTCGGGAAATTCGCCCATCTCTAATCATGATCTGTGTTGTGCATAGGTGCACACTGTTGTGGCAGCAATATTAATACACATAACAATACCAGCAGCACACTATCAACTAAAGAAGATATCAAAAAACAAATTAGAATTCATGAAAAAAGCACTCCTGCTTCTAAGAAAACATGAACATTTTTTGAGGTTCTTAGTTCACATTTGTGATCAAAACTGCTTAAGCCCACCTCCGAAACTTCAACGGGACCTCAAATGCAGGTGGGTTTTACGTAGTGTACTAACGTTATCTTTCTTTGGGGCCTGTCCAGACCTCCATACTTCAGGAGTGCTTTTTTCATGAATTCTTTAAACATTCGCTTTATTGGAAAAAAGTTATGAGCAGAACATGTAGAATGTAATGACAAGCATTTAGCTTCTTGCAACAGGCAAGAGGAAAACATCAGTACTATTTAAGTAGCGTACAAAATCAGCGGCATATGATCAATATAACAAAGCTCCCAACAGGGAGAAATATGCGCACAATGAGTTACAAACACGTTCAAATTTAAAGCGTTAACAATGATGGCGAATTAAATAAAACTGTTGACATAATGGTTGGAAGACATCCAGGGCTCCCAAAGCATTTTCCTCTTAACACAAACATGAGGGGATCAACAAGTAATAATTCACAAGAGCAGTTGAGGTTAACTCTGTTGATTACTTCAGATAATAGAGGAATTCTGGAACTCTTCCAGGCATATGCCAACGACGTTCTAGCTGAAATCAAAACATGAAAGAACAGAGTTCTGAACAGAGGAGGGATTTCCTGCAGGCCTATATCTAAAACTGCAAGTTCAGGTCTTGGCCTACAGTGGAACCCAGTTACCTTTGAAAGTAAGCGGAAAACTGATGACCAGAAAAGCTTAACATATGGACATCCCCACCAGACATGTAACAGTGTTCCCTGTTATCCGCATTGTTTCAAACAAAGGTTTGATGAACCCTGAGACATATGTGCTAGACGAGAGGGGGAAATATACCATCTTAAGTGTATCTTATGCATTATTTCGGTGTGATTAAGGCATTTTGAAAACTTTAATGAAGCTGAGTGTGCCTCATGCCATTGTGTTAAAGTGAATTCCTTGGATAGTTCCTTTTCCCATTTGATCATAGTGTGGAATTTGACATTTGCATGACTATTGAGGAGTAAGTGGCAAACCAGCAACAAACCCTTATGGAAACTATGGAAATCTGAAATCTTGAGGTTACTAGCGGGCCAGCTGATAGTTTGAAGGATGTGACTAATCTGAAGGTATTGGAAAAAGAGTGTTTGGGGAAGCTGATATGTATGATTTATGTCTGCAAAGGATTTTAAAGTGTTGTTCTGGTACAGTTGCTCAATAGTATGAATGTTATGATGGTGCCACGTGGGGAAGGACAGGTCGATGCCCCAGCAATTTAGGGTTGATACCGAGATGTGTTTTTTTAGAAAAACACACCCAAGAGTTGGGGAGGACATATGTATTCCATAGTGTAAATAGATCGGTGAGAGAGTTTAGTAAAGTCTGAGGGGCTGGTGCACCAAGAAGAAGTGCTCTGAGATGAGCACTTACAGGGCATGGTGTGCAGGAATGGCCTTCGAGCTGATCCCAAGAGACTGAGCACGAATCATGCCAGAGTGCTAAGGACTGGTCCAGAAGGATTGCAATATTGTAGGTTTGAAGGTTGGGAACAGCCAGTCCTCCCCTTCTGTAACTATGGAACATCAGGTCCTTTCTCACCCTTGCTTTTTTACCAAGCCAGACAAAGTGGGAAAATAAGCGTTGTAGTTTATTAATGATAGTTAAAGGAATCAGGTAGGGAATTGCTCTACACATGTACATAAATTTGGGGAGAAGGGACATTTTCAAAATATTAATTCTAGCTATCCACAAAAGGCGAAGCTTAAATAAGTGTTTGATTTCGGAGTCTAGCTCGATTTATAGGTCTTCATAATTGATTGAGATGGTGCGGTGGTGGTGAGTCAGTGACCTTGATACCTAAGTAATCTACAGAAGTGCTCGATATATTAAAGCCAAATTTCTCTAAAGCCCAAGTTCGGGTCTGAGGCATATTAACCGGGATCAGGGAGGATTTGGATCTGTTGGAGTGTATAAAAGGAAATTTTTAGAGTACAACTGTTAGGGTGTCAAGTATGGCCGGAAAAAGAGGTTTACTGGGTTGGCACAATCAAAAAGGGCCCATCGTCCGCGTAGGGTTTGATCTTGTTTTGGGAATTGGGGGGGACCGAGATGCCTGGATAAGGGGGTTTGTTTTTTAATAATTTCTGCTAGGGTTCAATACCTTAAAATGAAGATGAAAAAGGGGAAGTGGGCAGCCTTGGCAAGTACCATTGGTAAGGTTAAATGGTGGGAAAAAGAAACCCCCGAAGTGAGCAAAGGGGCAGAAGGGGGGAAGGGAAATATAGGGCCATAAAGGGCTGAGAGTATGAAGCCGGGAAAAAAATTTTCTTTTTGGTGATTTAAGATGTAACGCCAGTTGACTCTGTCAAATGCCTTTTTGGGCATCTAGTGAGAGAAAAGGAAATGCAGAGTCATATGACCCAACAATCAAATAAGGTCAAAAGGGTTTGGGGGTTGCTTTCTCTAGCTTTTTAAACCTTTAAAAAACCCTTGTTTAAACATTGAAAATAAAAGGAAAAGGAAAGGACAATATTGAGGCGGGGGGCCCTAAAAATTTTCCCCAAAAAAGTTTATGTCTTTAATTTAGGAGTAAAAAATAGGCTTTTTGTTGGAACCCAATGTCGGGGCCTTGCCTGGCTTATGGATGGTAAAAATAATGGCATGTGGAGTTCTTTGGGGGTTGTGCCGAAATTTGCAAGGGCTTTAAAACATATGGGTTTAATGTGGGGAGAAGGTTTCGGAAGAAAAAAGGCAAATAAATTCGTTTAGCAATCCATGGGGGCCCTGGGCTTTTTTAAAGTTTGGTAGATTGGGCTAGATGAACTTAGATTTTTTAAAGGGGGGGCTTTTAGAGTAGGGGGTTGGGAAAAGTTTCGGTTTGGGAAAGGGTTTTGATTTGGAGGGAAAAGGAAAAAATTTTAATTTTTTTAAAGAGGGGTTTTTGGGGAAGTTGTTTTTGTAAAAAGACAAATTTTTTTACAGTTTAGAATAGAATTTGGGAAAATTCCCTAGATATATCAGTGGGTTCATAATTTTGGAAAAGACAGAGGTTTAAATGCGTTATTTTAGTTTTAAGTGTGTTAAATTTTTTTCGTTTGGCTAGTTTTTGGAGGGTCTGTCCCCTTGTTTATAAAATTGCCATTTTATTTTGGAGAGGTTTCTCTCATATTTTAAAGGTATTTTAATCGTAAGTTTTTTCCCAGTTTTCCTTTTGTTTTTTGGTTGTCAAAAGAAGGAGGGGTTTTTTTGGGTTATTATTAGCTATTTGGGAATTTCGGGTCAGAAGTTTTTTAAACCTTTGGTTTTTAAATGGAGAATTTTTTTCTTGGCAAAAAATGAATAAAAAAACCCACCCCTCATGAAGGCCTTTTTGGCACCCATAGGGGGGGGTTTGGGGGGAAGAAAATGTTTTGAGTTTTAAAGGAGAAATAAATCTAAAAGTTGGGTTTCTAAGAAAGGCAAGTTTTCGGGTGATTTTTAAGGGGGAAGGGTTTGTTTAAACCCCGCCAAAGTCGGGGACAGGAGGAAGCTATAAAGGTCTTAGTGAAATGTAAAACCGGGGGCCTTTTACTTGAGGAATTTTGCCGTTTCGATTTTAAAATTTTTTGCCCAAACTAAGAAAAATCTTTTCGGGAATTAATTAAGTGGGGGTTTGTGAAAAAAGAAGGTGTTCATTTCAGTGGTGGGGGCCAAGTTTTCCACACGTGCAGGGTCCTCCTCAAGAAAAGATTTTGTATTTTGAACCCGGGTCGCCCCGGTACTAGATCTTTTTCCACGTGTTTATTAACTACAGTGTTAAAATCCCAAAATGATTAAACCCCCCTTTCCCTTGAAAATTAGTTGCCTTTAAAATTAGTTTTCCTTTAATTTAAAAGGGAATTTTGGTTTGTTTTTGGTGCATTAAAGTGGCGGGGGGTTTTTAAGGGTTTTGATCATCTCACAGTTTAAAGGATAAAAAATTGGGCCCAATGTGGATTTTTAAAATTGATTGAGAAAGGGTTTTGAAAGAGAAAAATTTTTTTAATTAGTATGGAAAAACTCCGCTTTCTTTTTGTGCTTTGGGTTTAAAAAAATATAGGGGAAAGGCTTATTCCCGGCTACCCTTCAGGATGGGCCCGTTTGAGGAGGGTCTCTTTTAAAGGCAAATGATATCAGAACCAGATTTTTAGCTTTCCCCCACATTAGAGATCTTTTAAAGGGAGAGTTTAACCCCTTTTCCCTTGCAAGGGGAAAATTTTTTTTTAAACCCATTGTGAGTTTAAAAAGGGAATTGAAGGCGGGTTGTAGATGTTTTAAAAACCCTGAATGCCCAACTTTGGGTAATCGGGTACCTAACTATAGATGTGCACAAAAATGTCCCGCTGAAAATTTGTAAGAAACAAAAAAAAAAACAGAAAAACCTGAATGAAAAATAAGGACACTTTTACCCCTTTGAAGAAGGGGAAAAATATGGGGCAGTCTGCCCTAGACCCAAAAAGGGGAAAAAAGGAAAATAAAGATAAATTTAAAGGGAAACCCAAAAAGGGCCCTTTCCAAGGGGAGACCTTGTAAGGCTGAAGCCAAGCAGCCAGGACGCTTTTTTAATGTCCCCGACCTTCAGATTAGGAAAACCAGAGTGCGGGGAGGGGATTTTTCAGCCCAGAGGGGGGAAACCCTTTTGGGTTCGGGGGTTTTTTCTGTGAATTGGAGGGAAATCAGAAGTGGAAAGAAGGGTTCCAGTGTCTTTTAGAGTGGAGAAAGGGGCTTTTTTCCCGGGGGACTATTGCAGTGATTTCCCGACCGTCTTTGTTGATGATCAGCTTTAAAGGGGAAAAGCCCCCTTTTTCTTTCCCAAAAAAATTTCTTTTTCTCTGAAATTTTTTTCCAAGTAAAGGGCGGGAATTTTTCTTTCTTCGCAACATGGGTTTAAAACCCTGTCGGGAGAAAAGCTTTTGCTCTCCCCTGGGGGCCCTAAAAAATTTTCCCTTTTTAAAAGTCGGGTTAAAAAGTGGTTAGGGAAATTGTAGCGCTGGGCACCTGTGATGGGAGCTTGCGGGGTTTAGGAATCCTGTGGATTCTATCAATGGTTAAATCTTGAGAACTGCACTTAGGGAGGACTAGGGCCAGGCTCGGACTGGGCCGCATGGGGGATCAGTGAATCCCCCGGTGGGCCCCCCCGAGCTGCTGTGGGCCCGTCCGTGCATCCGGTCCCTGAGCGCCCGGGCCTTGCGTCCCGAGCACCCAGAGATCTGACTACAGAGGGGGGTCCCTGGCTACGGGGGGGGAGTCTTCCCTGGTCCCAAAGGGGGTTCCTGGCTACAAGAAGGGGTCCCTGGCTACAGAGGGGGTCCTGACTACAGGGGGGGGGTCCCTGGCTACAAGGGGGGTCCCTGGCTAAGGGGGGGGTCCTAAATACAGAAAGGGGGTCTCTGGCTCCAAAGGTGGGTTCCTGGCTACAAGCGGGGGTCCCTGGCTACAGAGGGGGGTCCTGACTTCAGAGGGGGGTCCCTGGCTACAAAGGGGGTCCCTGGCTACAAAGGGGGGTCCCTGGTACAGAGGGGGGGCCCGGCTACAGAGGGGGTCCTGATTTACAGAGGGGGGGTCCCTGGCTACAAAGGGGGGTCCCTGGCTACAGAGGGGGTCCTGACTACAGAAGGGGGTCTCTGGCTACAAAGGTGGGTTCCTGGCTACATGGGGGGTCCCTGGCTACAGAGGGGGTCCTGACTTAAAGGGGGGTCCCTGGTAAAAAAGGGTGGTCCCCTGGCTACAAAGGGGGGTCCCTGGCTACGAGGGGGGTCTTTTCTACAAGGGGGGGTCCCTGACTACAAAGGGGGACCAGGCTAAAGAAGGGGGGTCCCTGGCTACAAAGGGGTTCCTGGTCCTTAAGGGTCCCCACCTGGCTAAGAGGGGGGTCCACTCGGGGTTTGTAAAGGGGCCCTGGGCTAATGAATGGGGGCCTCAAAACTACAAGGGGGGTCCGGGCTAATGAAAGGGGGGGTCATGCTACATGGGGGCCTGACTACAAAGGGGGCCCTGGCTAGTGAATGGGGGGGTTCCTGATACAAAAGGGGGGTCCCTGGGACAGAGGGGGTCCCCTGACTACAGAGGGGAGTCCCTGGTACAAAGGGGGGTCCCTGGTACAAGGGGGGTCTGTACAGAAGGGGGGGGTCCTGACTACAGAGGGGGGGTCCTGGCTACAAGGGGGGTCCCTGGATACAGAGGGGGGTCTGGCTACAAGGGGGGTTCCCTGGCTACAGAGGGGGGTCCGGACTACAGAGGGGGGGTCCCCTGGCTACAGAGAGGGGCCCTTGACTACAAAGGGGGGTCCCTGGCTACAAAGGAGGGTCCCGGCTACAGAGGGGGGTCCTAGCTACAAAGGGGGTCCTGGCTAATGAAAGGGGGGCCCTGGCTAATGAAAGGGGGCACTGGCTAATAAAAGGGGGGCCCTAACTACAAGGGGGGCCCTGGCTAATGAAAGGGGGGGCCATGACTACATAGGGGGGCCCTGACTACAAAGGTGGCCCTGGCTAATGAAAGGGGGTCCTGACTACAAAGAGGGGCCCTGGCTAATGAAAGGGGGGCCCTGGCTACATAGCGGGGCCCTGACTACCCAAAAAAGGGAGGCCCTGGCTAATGAAAGGGGGGGGGGACCCGGGCTAAAAAGGGGCCTGGCTAATGAAAGGGGGGCCTCTGGGGACAAAAACCTAAAGAGGGGGGCCTGACTACCTAAAGGGGGCCTGACTACCTAATTCTAAAGGGGGCCCTGACTACCTCCACAGTAGCTAAAGGGTGGGGGGGACTGACTTCCGCACACTAGCTAAAGGAGGCCCTAACTACCTTTTATACTACCTAAAGGGGCCCTAAATGCCTGTATACAACCTAAAAGAGACCCCTAACTGCCTGTATAGTACCTAAAGGAGGCCTTAACTGCCTGTATAGTACCTAAAGGAGGCCCTAACTGCCTGTATACTAGGTCAAGGGAAGCCCTAACTGCCTGTATATTACCTAAAGGGGGTCCCTAACTGCTTGCAGCCTATATAAAGGGGAGCCCAAAACTTACCTACAGCTTTTACCTAACTGGGGGAAAGAACCTACCTTCAGCCTAACTAATTGGGGACTCACCAACACCTACCTACAGCCCTTCCAATGGCGTCCCCAACCTAACTGTAGCCTATCTACTTTCCCAAACTGGGGCCTGCTTATCTACATGGGGGCTGTTTACCTACCCACCCGTGGATACTAGGATACTAGGCCTCTAAGTTATGGCTTGTACCCGCTCTCCCACTCCCTGGGTAGTTTGTACAGTGGTGGGAATAGGTAAAGAGATGCTGGAAAAGTGAGGATTCTAAGATATTTCTGTGTAATATCTGCAGGGATGATTGGTGGCCGGTACAAGTCTTCATGGCGGTGTGGAACGGATGCAGAAGAAAAGGGAATAAGAACGACTCAAGAGAGTGAGTCCCTGATTCAGGGGTTATTTTTTATATTGTAATGTGATGTGACCTGAGCTGGTGTCTGACCACTATGTGGTCTCTATATGGCGGTGTATAGGGGCAGCGTACATGTGTTCCTGATTGTAAGAGTGAGGGAACACCTGACCCTGTGATTAGGAGTTAGAATTTTACTTTCTTGCTGGTGTGTATTTTAAAAGGTGGTGAGGTGCGTGACCAAGGGAAACATGGAGAGGGATATTGTATGTGGGTGGAGGGGAAGATGGATGGAGCTACTTAGCCCTGTGTCTATGATATGTTAGACTGACAAATGTGTGACTACATTGTACTACACAATACAGTTCTGTTTTGTACACTGTATTATGTGGTAAAATGGGCGCGTTTATGTCCGAGAGGCCGGTAACATTTTCATGTACAGTAGGGTGGGCCCCCGAGATCAACTCCCCTGTGGGCCACAAACCCCCCAGTCCGACACTGACTAGGGCCATTAGATCCATTAGAAAGGTATTTAGTAGATCTGGAGGGATGGAGTAAGGGATGCCTCTTATCCGGACATTGTTCCTCCGTGAACGGTGTTCGAGATCTAAGACTTTATTGGACAAGCGTTGGACCTCTTCTTCCAATGCAGCGTTGGCGTCTATAAGGGTATTGTGTGAAGTCGCAAATTCAGACATCTTTGACTCAATGTGCTCCATTCTAGAGGCCAAGGATTGAATGTCCTGTCTAAGATCTGTTATCATTTGTTTGATGTCAGATTGGAGACTGGATCGAAAAGAGGTAAAGAGACGTTGCATTGTAGCTGGTGTTAGAGGTTGGGACTCAGTGTCTTCTGGTTGCTCAAGATCGACTGAATCAGCTCTGGAAGATAAGGACGGTGGAGCAGAGGGGAACTGTAGACCACGTTTAGGGTTGTCTCTGGTGTGTAAAGTAGAGGCGAAGAAATCCGGAAGCTTGGCAGGCTTGGCCCTAGTGTTTTTTTTGGAGGTGCCTCCCATTTTAATAGTTGACAAGGATATATGAATTTATATATGTTTTTTTTTTGTTTGTTTTTTGTGGAGATTGACGTGGGTCCCACCTATTCTGATGGACCCACGTCCAATGTGTTTATTCAGGTGTTTGGATAAAAGAAAGAGTCTCTTATGCAGCAAGGGAGAAGCTCAAAAGGAGGGACGAGAGAGAAGTATACCACCTTTTAACTTGAGCCACTTGGGGTTAACTGGCAGTAACTGATAAGGGGGTAGCAGAGATTAATGTACCTAAGCCAGGTATACACCTCAGTAGTAGTAGTGATAACGTCCGAGGATTAAGGGAATTATCCCTGGGAATGAAGGAACAGTTGTCCAAAATGTAGCAGGTGAAGGTGATGTGTTAAGTACTCTCAGAGCCGTTGGGCAGGGCAGTGGGTCAGTACTTACTTCAGGTGGCTGCAGCGTTGTGTTACCAGACACTGTCAGGATCCGCTCAGCGTGATATCGGTGCCGCTTTTGTCCCACTGCCGCCAGCCGAAGTCTTGATGTATTCTTCAGCGCCGCCACAGGAGAGAGCAGACCAGAGTCAGAGCAGCTGACTTGTGGCGGTGCGCGGGCTCCCACGCGACTGCGGCTGTTCGGGTAATCAGAAGTCCCGCGTCCTGCCGGTGCAGTCAGCAGGTAAGGTGCAGGAAGCGGAGTACCTCTGTCTTACTTGTAGCCCCCGGATTGAGCTGCACAGAGCAGGGAGCTCGGCTCTAATGGCACCCTGGAGCTGCTGGGGAGAACATAAAATGGCGGCGGTTCCCGCTGTTTCTCCAGGCGCAGGGTGAGAGACCAACCTCAAGGTGGAAATACAATGTGGAATTTTGGCACAATTGTTACCCGAGGAAGGCTCCCGCAGAGGGCTAACAGATGGTCTGCAGTAGGATGGGATTGCGCTGCTTCAGAGGGCTTATTTGAGCCGTTTTCAGAGCCAGTCCCTGGAGAAGACCCGAAGCACGTCCAGCTACATCTCCCGCTCAGCTTTTTTCATGAATTCTAATGTGTTTTTGATAGCTTCTTTAGTTGATAGTGTGCTGCTGGTATTGTAATGTGTATTAATATTGCTGCCACAACAGTGTGCACCAATGCTCATTTTTGTCAAAAGTTTGTTTTGGATGTGCAAAACCAAATATTGTTCCTTAAATTGTATATATGGGGGAGTGGATGCCTCCATGTTGGTTTTTTGCAGTCCACCCATCCTCACAGGCTTTTAAATCAGGGCAGTGTATTTAGTAGCGGGTGCCTTCACATCCTGAAGTATCGAGGTCTGGACAGGCCCCAAAGAAAGATAATGGTAGTGCAACGTAGTGTAGGACCCACCTGCATTTGAGGTCCCGTTGAAGTTTTGAAAGTGAGCTTAATCAGTATTGATAAAAAATGTGAACTAAGAACCTCAAAATTTTTTCATGTTTTCTTAGAAGCAGGACTGTTTTTTTCATGAATTCTAATGTGTTTTTTGATAGCTTCTTTAGTTGATAGTGTGCTGCTGGTATTGTAATGTGCCCTTTACTTCTTGTTATCCTGCTGGTTAGTATGACATTTTGGCAAAGTCGACAGGATAAAGAGCATAAAGTTACACTTTTTAAGATAAAGGAGTCTAAGGTGGGCACTGTAACAGTAGATATTCCTAAATGGGAACAGTTGCCTTATAATATATTACCCAATGAGTGGTCATGTTGTGGTGTTTTATGTGAAAATTTATGAGAAAATTGGAAGTCTTGCTTAAAAGATTCTGAGCCAATTTATGTAAAGAATTATATGTAGAAAGTAATTGATAATATACACTATATTATATTATCCTTATTCATTGTAAAACTCTTAAATTTTTTTTTTTATTATGATTATCTGTGTTATGTCATTTATTTCTTGTTATCCTTTGGGTTAGGTAAAATAGATGGCCACTTGTGGATGAGACCACAGCCATACAAGTTTGCTGGAGAAATAGTGACTTGTAGCAAACTCACTTGTAACTGGCGGATACAGTTTTGTTAACATGTTTCTGCCGCACTGTGGGAACCCAGCCTTTGTAAAAGACTTTTATAATTATTTTAAAAAAATACGACAATAAGGGAATATTAATATTTAGAAAAATTCCCCAATAGTATACATGAAAAATCCAATATCCTAACCAACAAATATCATGTATTAAAACTTCACTTTTAATAATAATCTCTAAAATGAGAAAAAAAAAAATGCTCCAAAGCAGAAATACTGTGCTCAAAAAAAAAAAGGGGAAAGCAAAAATTATTAAATTTCTTATCCTAAAACAAACTATAGACACACAGGGAGTGCGCCCCGAAAAGGGCGGCCCTGTCCGGAACCTACACCCTATATATGTAAAGCCCTAACACTAAAAATGTCCCGACATGTTTCTATGTCCCTCACAACACTTCATCAGGGGACTTGGTATGGAAAATATAAAGGTGCGGGGCAAAATGGTCCAGAGTTAATAAAGGACCTAACAATCCAGGTCCAGTAGTACAAAATTGTCTATACGGTTAACTCACCGAGCATGTTGAGGATTAATAGTCATTCCACCAAAAAGAAGGAGGACAGTGGTATGGTGTCCACTGCAAACCTCTACATCAAAAAGGGATCAAAAACATAGGAAAGTGGTATGGTATCCACTAACCATCTAGAGATCATAAGTGCGGCAAAAATTCCCAGAGAATAGCAACGTATCAAATGGAGTATATATATGTAAAACTATCCCAACAATGACGCAAGATTATCTCCTCATAAGTTATAAAGGTGTTTCCTGTACATAAGGACAAATAAAGGATCCAAAGAGTATACATATATAGCAAAAGCTATCCTGGGATGATAGCTTATTAGCCTATGGGACACTGGCACATGGACTCCAGACCATCCGGTATTCAAGCATATAATGGATACACTCTTCAAGTGTGCTAATGAGTCCACCACACGTGTCATAGATAAGACTATTCCAGGTCAAAAGAATACCATACTCTCAATAGTACAAATATCATGCTAGATAAGAATTGGCAAGATCCCATAGGGTAAAGTGAACAGAGCAACTGCTCATACCAGCAGATCTGTCATATACTCACGGATCGACACCGTTGCTATAATGCAGCACATTCTTAGAGATTCTCTAGAGAGGTGATCCCCAAAAAAGGACCTCTGGTGGGATCCTCTCTCCTCAGGTAAGAGGGGGGCAGCTGCAGTCACAAGTTGCACACGCCGGCAATAAGTGCGGTCCGGAGCGCTGAGCGCGCCACCTGCACTTCCGGTCTCGGCGCCGCAACCGATCACATGACTAAACAGCTGACCTGTAACCCGGCAACCTGAAGGATACACAAACCAGGTGCCGAGATACAGAGGCAGCAGAAGCTATGCTGCACCACGTTTACAAAGAAGCACAAAACAGGTATTAAACATGACAGTTAGGAACAGCTAATCAATGGGATAATGCTAAGATGACAGAGGTAAGGTTTTTCAGATGAAACAGCAGAAATCCAACCGTTCATTCAATCCTTGTGGGGAGACAGTTTTGAGTCTAAAGATCCACTCAGTTTCCCTCTGAAGCAGCAACCTATCCCAGTTGCCGCCCCGAACAGGAGGGAAAACCTGCTGTTTCGCATCGGAAATACATTCCCCATAGAAATAATCTTCATACTGTGTAATGTATTTCCGACGCGAAATCCGTTGCAAATACGTTGCAAATACGCATCACAAAGTGTGGCACGTATCTGCAATGTAATTACGGAACGGATCTCGCGTCGGAAATACATTACACAGTATGAAGAATAAAGTGCATTTGTCAAACAAATGAATTACTTAACAAACCGACATAGCCAGGTGCTGGAAACATTTAATCAATGTATTAATACATTTTTGACAATAACATTAATGACAATATATATATATATTAGCTGCAAAGAAAAAAATATCCCCTACAAAATGTATGGCAAAGACTGTGAAAATTACAATAATTTTACATCAAATAAGCCAATGCAGATGTTATACAGATGTTCATTTTGGTCTATTGTTTTATTCAAAAATGAAGAAGTCTTTGTACAGATGTGAATTTTGGTCTATTTTTGTACTAAAAAATGAATATGTATTTGTTCTTCATTCACACTGTAATCTATTTTGTATGTCCAGCAAGAGCCAGCACAGCACAGGTCTGGCTGGGACCTGTGGTTCTCCAGGCAGGATTTCTATGTTCCCAGGGCTTAGTTCTGGATGTATTTACAGACGTAATACATCACCAACTGAGCCTAAAATAAGGAACAAGTAGCTTAGAAAGGCTACCTATGGGAAATCCGGACGTATTTACTGTAAATACGTCCAGAACTAAGCCCTGGGAACATAGAAATCCTGCTTGGAGAACCACAGGTCCCAGCCAGACCTGTGCTGTGCTGTGCTAGCTCTTGCTGGACATACAAAATAGAATACAATGTGAATGAAGAACAAATACATATTTATTTTTTAGTACAAAAATAGACCAAAATTCACATCTGTACAACATCTGCATTGGCTTATTTAATGTAAAATTAGTTAAATTCTCTGCATTTTTTAAAGACCTGTTCTAGCTATTATTTCTTTCTTTAGAGAGGCTTATTTACACTCACCGGCCACTTTATTAGGTACACCTGTCCAATGCTCGTTAAACAACTTAATTTCTAATCAGCCAATTCAATGGCAGCAACTCAGTGCATTTAGGCATGTTGACATGGTCAAGACAATCTTCCTGCGTTCAAACGAGCATCAGTAGGGGGAAGAAAGGTGTTTGAGTGCCTTTGAACGTGGCATGGTTGTTGGTCCCAAAAGGGGGGTTTAGTATTTCAAAAAATGCTGATTCGGGGATTTACGCAAAACCATCTCTGGGTTTTTAAGAGATGGCCCAAAAAAAGAAAAAACATCAGTGAGCGGCACCCTGTGGGGGGAAAAATGCCTTGTTGATGCCAGAGGTCAAAGGAGAAGGGGCAGAGGGTTTCGAGCTGATAGAAAGGCAACAGTGACTCAATACCCACCGTTAAAACCAAGGTGGGAAGAGCTCTTGAATGCACTTTTGGCGAATTTGGTCAGAGGGCTCAGCAGCAGAAGACCACACCGGGTGCCACTCCTTTCAGCTAAAAACAGGAAACTGGGGCTCCCAATTTCCCCCAAATCATCGAAATTGGACGTAAAAAGATTGGAAAAAGTTCCCTGGTCTGAGGTTCGATTTCTGCTGGACATTTGGATGGTAGGGTCGAAATTTGGCGTCAACAAAAATGGAAAGATGGATCCTCCTGCCTTGTTTCAAAGGTTTTAGGTGGGGGTTTGGGGGGTCATGGTGTGGGGAATATTTTTGGCATCTTTGGGCCCCCTTTGGTACCAATTGAGCATCGTTGCAACACCTTGTTGAATCTATGCCCGGAATTGAGCAGTTCTAAAGGAAAAAGGGGGTCCAACCCGTTACTAGCATGGTGTACCTAATAAAGTGGCCGGTGAGTGTATATTTGCTTTCATTTTAAACGATCAACTTTTTATATACATTGCTATGTCTTTTATTCAACTTTGATTTTTCTCTTTATCCATTCATTCATTTGAAAGACAACTCTTTTTGCGATTCACTAACATGTTTCATGATTTTTCGCTGATTTCCAGCCTGTCTAGAATTGTAATATATGTTAGGCGCAGTCCTTCTGCTCCTAAGTCCCGCACTGCGCCTCACACACTGGCGAGGCACAGGGAACTTTTCACCGCATGTATGAGCGCACCTCCTCGGGTGGAAAATGTTAGGCACAGTCCTCTGCGCCTAAGTTCCGCACTGCGCCTCACACACTGGCGAGGTGCAGTGAACTTTACACCGCATGTACTAGCGTACTTCGGGCGCCGTCATAAATGAGGCGCAGCTTTCACTTTAGATCGGGCTCCGAAGCGCTGATCTTCATACATGTCGCCCTAAATATATAGCTCCATCAAGAACAGGACTTCCACTTTATCAGTCACAATTGCGTGTTACGCTTAATTCAAATTAATATGAGCTTGTATCAGCTGTTAAATTGGATCTTAATACAACTGTATTTTTCTTTCTCATTGTAAACATCTATTAGTTTTTATAACATCATTGCTTTATTGATATTGAATTCTAATGAATTCCAATTGTTACATGAGAGGGAAATGGGCATATATACATATTTCTTCACTTACATTACTTAGGATTGGAGAAAGCTTAATCCCATTGATGTAACTATCTAACATATTACATGGTGTTTTATGGGACTACCATTTGATGAACCATTATATAATTTATCATTTAAAAGCTCGACATTAAAGTTAGTTTTATAACTATTATCCTATTGGATATTTACCAGGCTTCTCTGCATCTTCTTTTTCACATGCATCTAAGTTTTTTTGAGTATTATGTTGATGAATGAAGTTATCCTCAGAACAGTTTTTAGTGGACAAGCCTGAAAACAAATGCAAAAATATCAATAAAAGTAGGGCATACAAACTTAAGTAGAGAATAAAACATAAACTTTAATTTCTATCCCTTTTTTTAATTCTTTCTTCGATATATGTGCAGCTGTTTTAAGGTATTTACTCCTCTTAAAACATGATTGTTAATCTTCTTATAAATACCTTAGGCAACAAACTAGCAAGGCAGATATTAACCTGAAGACTCATGGCAATTCTGAAGGGTAATTCATACATTCTGTACAGCTGAGAATGGTTCTGGAGGTCCCTAGCGTAGCAGCTGCGTTGACAAATGTATAGTCAAAGTTTCTGAGACAATGCATAATTACCTTAGAAAGATGACTCTGAATCCTCTGGAGTGTGAAAGGGCGGTAAGAGGATGGAGAAAGAGATTTGCAGACATTCTGTATGTTGCCACAATTTGGCATAAAGTGACAAAACTGCAAAGAATCTACCATCTCTGCTGGGAGTACAGTAATTCGCTATTACAAGACCTTTCATATGTTACTATGATGTCACCAACAGTCCTATAGTTCTAAAGATAAAACTACACTGCTCGGAGGAGTAGGAAGACCACTGGCTGTGGTAATAAGAGGAAGAATGGGGTTGAGGTCTGTGAGTATGGGGAGCTTGAAGATTTCTAATGAGCAGCTGCATTTTATATGTGACAGAGGAGAGATGCTACAGGAGCATTTGATATGTGACAGAGGAAGGAGCCATAGCATAGGTCAAACAAGTATTAGGTATGCTGTCGATTTTACAAGTTTTCCCACCTACTAAGAATAGAGAGGTCTGAAATTTTTATCGTAGGTACACTTCAATTGTGAGAGACAGAATCTAAAGTAAAAGAAATCACATGACTATGATGATTATTATGATTTTTAAATAATTAATTTGTATTTTAGTGCATGAAATAAGTATTTAATCACCTACCAACCAGCAGAATTCTGTTTTCACAGACTGTTTATTTTTCTTTTAAAAAAGCCCTCCTACTCTGCACTCATTATCTGTATTAGGCCCTGTTCACACGACGGATTTGGCCGCGGTTATGGACGTGGGTTCCGACGCGGTTTCCGCGGCCATAACCGCGGCCAAATCGCGTCTAGTTTATTAACATGGTTTCCTATGGGAAACCGCGTTAATATTCACACGCCGCGGGTTTGGCCGTGGCTTCGGGGCCGCGGCCAGACCCGCAGGTGTGGAGAACTCTGTCAATTCTTGAGGAGGCTCCGCGGGGCGCTGCGCGGCTGGGGGTGCCTGGGGATCGCGGCGCGGTTTGCCCCCTGCTATTAATTTGCATGGGGGCAAACCCTCGACACAAGCCGTGCCCCTAGCCACGCCCCACCAGCGCCGAGACCACGCCCAAGCCCACGCCGCAAACCCGCGTCGGGAGACGCGAGTTTGCGGCGAGGGTAGAACAAGGTTTAGCCGCCGGAACCGCCGTGTGAACGAGGCCTTAATTGTACGTGTTTGAACTTGTTACCTGTATGATAGACACCTGTCCACAAATCCAATCAATCACACTCCAACCTCTCCATGATAGCAGTGTAGCATCCAGACAAAGGGCCACATGTATGAAAACTGTCTAAGTCGAAAACTCACTTTGTTGCTCATAGCAACCAATCAGAGCGCCCCTTTAATTTTTCCAGAGCACTATATGAAATGAAAGGGGCACTCTGATTGGTTGCTATGGGCAACAATGTGAGTTATAGACCTAAACAGTTTTCATACATGTGGCCCAAAATGTCAATTAAAAAGTGACAGGTGCCATGCCCCCTGCCACGCTTCCTCTCCCTAATTTCAAACCGCCCCTTCCGGTAAAGTGACAGGCTGCAACGCCCCTTGCCTAACACATCAACATGACAGTTCCCCGGGGGCCAATATGACCTCAGCTAATTTTAGTGTCTGCTATGTCACATGATCCTCCAACCACCCCTATTATCATGTACGATGATAACTTAATATCAAAAGTAATATTTAACACTAATCAGATGTGATTATCAAGCCCATGCAGCTGTCCTGTGTGTTTGCTAGGAGCCCCTATCACATAAATCTTATGCCTATAGAACTTCTAGTCATACTACGTTTTCCGCTGCACTAATTGGGCCTATTAGACTAAAAATTACTAACCTTTCACCTCATGGTGTATGTGTAATGGTGGCTCATTGTGGGATAAAAAATCCATCTCCAGTGAGTAACTGATGGTCAAAAGAGTATGCCGAAACCCAAGATCGAACCAGGGACCTTCAGTCTAACGCTCCCCTGACTGAGTTATTTCAGCTTATGCCGTAAATGGAGACGGCTGGTTTACAAGGTTGAGACATGTCTTGTGTGTCTTAGGGCGTGATGCTGGAATTCTTGTTGGGTAACACAAACCCCACAACACTACTTGAACTAATTTGAACTTGTTGAGACACGTCTGCACCTCCCCCATGAAAATATTCATAGAAATTCAAAGATGTTCATAGAAATTCAGACTGGACAATACTGCAAAGTTTTAAAAACCTATATTGAACCAAATATAGTTTATTCACATTTTCCAAGGTACAGATAACAGTTCACAGACCACAAGACGATAAAAAATAGGTATATAAATACAATAACATTCAGATATCAATACAGCAATAATGACAGCTGCTTTGTTTTAGCTCCCAAAGTCAAACTTTCAGCTGTTTTACTTACATTGTCACAGAGTAAGGTGTCAGGTATAGTGTTCAAGAATGATTCCCCCAATAAGGTTTTTATCACCAATTAACTACGGCTGTAAAAAAAGGTCATAGGTGACGCTCTACACTTTTTTTGATTGACAGATAGACAGTTGATAGAAGTATCTGGATAGCATCAGCTACTTTTATTATAGAGTCTGTTACAGTATCAAGATAATTATAAAGCGTAGTTTGATGTCATAGTTTCACATTCATTATTGTAGAGTATGATATAAAATGACAAGTTTTAATATCAGGATCACTGTATAGTATATTATAATATGATGATCATTATTAAAGGATTATCATAACGTATATATCATAACTAAGGCGGCTTTCAGTGTTTGAAGTGAAAAAAACGCTTAAAGACGTTATTCATGAATTCGTGCCTGGGGTCCGTCTGCAACTTTCGGGGCACAGATGATAATTTCTATTATATTACTTTTATTATATAGTATATTATAGTAGGATGACTGTTACTATAGAATAGTGATATAGTTTGATATAATATTTATTTTATAGCCTCATAGAACATAATGATGCTTGTTATAAGGTTTTTTTTTTATTATAGAGTTTGTTACAGTATCTTGCAGTAATTTTGTGTTCTTATGCCGGCCATTATAGAGTACATGTTACAATGTTAAAATGATTTTATAGTGTAATTTGATGTCAGAGTTTCACATTCATTATTGTAGATTATGATATGAAATGATAATAATTCTTATCATGTTCTTTGTATAGTATTTTATGATATAATGATCGGAGACTGGGTCATTTTATATTACATTGCCTAGTAAATCTTGATCCAGATTTACCCTGAAAATATGATACATTATGGTATGATGACCATAAACGATTCATGGTATTATTCATGAATTTGCGACCAGGGTCCGTCTGCAACTTTCAGGGTATACACGTCATTTTGGAAAACCCACTCAAAAGCATGGATTAAGCTGTTACTGAAAATGTGTTATTTATTAACAAAATAGTCATCCCAGGCGACGTAGTGTATTACTGATGGTAGCCTTTGTTACATTGGTCCCAGCTCTCTGCAGGTCATTCACTAGGTCCCTCCGTGTGGGTCTGGGATTTTTGCTCACCATGGGGTGAGATCTTGCGTGGATCCCCAGACTGAGGGCGATTATTAGTGGTCTTGTATGTCTTTCATTTTCCAATTATTGCTCCCACAGTTGATTTATTCACACCAAGCTGCTTGCCTATTGCAGATTCAGTCTTCCCAGCCTGTTGCAGGGCTACAATTTTGTTTCTGGTGTCCTTCAATAACTCTTTGGTCTTCATCATAGTGGAGTTTGGAGAGCCAGAAATCTTGCTTGTTTGTAGGTGACCAAATACTTATTTTCCACCATAATTTGCACATAAATTCTTTCCAAATCAGACAATGTGATTTTCTGGATTTGTTTTCTTATTTTGTCTCTAATAGTTGAGGTCTACCTATGATGTCAATTACAGGCCTCTCTCATCTTTTTAAGTGGGAGAACTTGCACAATTGGTGGCTGACTAAATACTTTTTTCCCCACTGTATATAGTGTATTATGGTATGATGACCATTACTATGGAATAATAATCTAGTTTGAAATGATATTTCAGGAGGAGGCAATGAAAAAAAATAAGAAAGCATTTCAGCTACTAAAACAGGAGGGCAGTGAAAAGGCACTAAGAAGCTATAAGGAAAAAAATAAAATATGTAAAAAAATGATTAAGGCAGCAAAGCTGGAGACAGAAAGACGTATTGCCATAGAAAGTAACGCTAACCCCAAGATATTTTTTAACTATATAAATAGTAAGAAGATTAAAAAAGAAAATGTTGGCCCTTTAAAAAGTACTGAGGGAGAGACTATAGAGGGCGATGAGAAAAAAAGCAAACCTATTAAACTATTTCTTCTCCACTGTATTTACCGAGAAGGATGAGCTTCCTGTTGATGAGTAAATTCCAACTTAAATGTTTCTTGTCTAACCCAGGAAGAAGTGCAGCTTCGCCTTAGGAAGCTTAAAATAGACAAATCCCCTGGCCCTGACGGTATACACCCGCATGTTCTAAGGGAGTTAAGTAATGTCATAGATAGGCCCTATTCTTAATATTTATGGACTGTATAATAACGGGGTATGTCCCAAAGGATTGGCGCATAGCAAATGTGGTGCCAATATTCAAAAAGGGGTCAAAAAGTGATCCAGGAAACTATAGGCCGTTAAGCTTAATTAATAAAGCACAATTGTTACTCAAGCAGCATTATTATCTATCTGCTGCTGCACTATATTGCACTCATTATAAAACACACTCGTTTATCAGCGACTGGTGGGAAAGGCCATAACAAGTGTGTGTCATTTGCACACTTGTTATTTAACTAGCATTATTATTTTCTTGTAGTTTGTAGGGTATTCTCACTAAAGTCCTGGGTGGGTGTACTTCTGTCCCATATATGCCTAATTTACATTTGGTTGTTCTGTAGTGTTTAATACCCAAGGCTTAATTTAATCCCTTGATTGTGGGTTAATTTGCACTAAAAAAATTGGGGGGTCTTTTTTTTTTTTTTCCAATTTTAAAACATTCTGGTAACGATATTTTCAAACACAAGGCTTAATATAACTTTTTTGATTTTTGGGGGGTAAATTTGGGCACAAAAAAAACGGGTGGTGTATTTCTGCCCACATACACCCCCTTTTAAACCCCAAACAACTTTCAGACGGGGTGGGGGTTTTAATAATCTGTGAAAAAAGAGTTAATTTTCCCTTTTTGTGAAAATTCTTTTTTAAACCCCCATTTTTGGTTTTTCCCCCTAAATTCCCCTCCCCCCCCAAAAAATCCCACCACAATTTGGGTCTTTTTGGGAAATTGTGCTATCTTGGCAAACAAATTTTTTTTCAATTTTTTTGGGGTGGATTCTTTTAAAATGCTGAATTTTAAGCCCCCTCAAAATAGTGAAAAAGGGTTTAAACAGAAATTTTTTGGCTTTTGACGCCCCTTTAAATCATTTTTGGCCCATTTTTTTTAATCCTTCAGGTTCCGTTTTTCATTTGGGGTCAATAATCCATCATTGAAAAAAGGCCAAAAAGAAACGGGATTTTGACCCCCAAAAATAAGAAAATTTGGAATTTTTTGGCATGTGTTTTTTGTTTTTTTTTATCCAAACTCCGGCTTTGGCTAACAAACTAAACGGGAAAAACCTAATACAAACAAAGGACCTTTGCCCAAAACTAGCCTTTAGGGACTTCCCGAAAACACAAGGGGTTTGTGTTTTTTTCCTTTTTTTCTTTTCCTTGGACAAAATTTAAAAAAAGGGGAAAACCAAACATATTTAAAACGTCAAATTGGTGGGGGGTGGAAACAGCCATTATAAAACCCCCAGGGTGGCCAACAGAATGTGGTCAGCTGGCAGCAGCAAGAACGGCCACAGATTTGGAAAACTGAAAATTTTGGGGTGGGGTGCCCAGAAACTTTGGAAAACAAGACGGTAAAAAAGGAAACCCCAGTTTTAAAGGTGGGGGCACAACAGAAAAAATTTCCCTGAATTTTTCCACAATGCCCAATAATTTTGGGTGGCGGTTTTAAAGGTTTACAAATGGGGATGGCAGTAACAACCAACATAAAGGGCCAAGAGTGCCCATGGTGACATACCCCTGAAAGATGACACCAAAAGCCGCATGAGGAGACCTGATGGTGGGGTGGCACAGAAATCGGGAAGGGCCCTAAAATGATAGCCCCTTGAAGAGGGGGGGGGGGTGGGTGCCCAAAAACCAGCCCCCTGGAAAAAGAGGGGTGGGTGGTAGAAGGAGCACCCCTGATTTTAAGTGGGGAAAATCAGGGGGGTTTGGGGCAGCATCAAATAGTAGCTGAGGCAGGTAGCCAAAAAATCTTTTGGGTTTCAGTGCCCTGCCCCAAAGGTGTTTGCTGCTGGTGGGAAACCTAAATCCTAGGGGGGAAAGGGAAATTTTTCTCGTCAAAAAACCTCCGGGACTAAAGGTTGCTGCGGGAGGGAGCTGGTATTTCCCCTCCCCCCCCCAAAACCCTCCCCAAAAGAAAACCCCGGGGCATTTGGAAAAAAAGATCCCTGATAAACCACCCCGCAGAAAATTTAAGAGAATGGAATTGGTGAAGATAGGGGAGGGGGCCCAAACTGATTACATGGGAAATGACTCTATGTATTTTGATTTGTCCCCCCGCCTCGGCGGGTTTAAAAAAAAGGGAGCCAAAGCTTTCCCTCGGGCCGGATGGTGACAATTCGGGTTTGCCTAGCCAGGCAAATCAGCATGCAGTGGGGGGATCGTGAAAAGTAAACTCTGGGGGAAATTTTCCCTCCCTTTCCATTTTCCACTGTAAAACGCCCACGGTGTGCCCAAAAATCATTTTCCCTTTCGCCCTTCCTAACCCCTCCACTCCCTCCTCCTCCTCTCCCGCACCTGAAAAAAAAAAAAAACCACTTAAAACACCAGACACTAGTTTTTGTGCTCCAATGTTTTTTCCTTCCCTTTTTTAAAGGCCCCCCCATTTGGGGACTCTTTTGGGGGCCATGAGATTTATTTCGCCACTTCTCCATTTCCCCCCCTGACCAACAAATTTTTGCAGAAATCTGTTTTCCCGACATGAAGCAGGGGGGAATGATGATAATTTTTCCCCTAAATCCTGGTGACTGACAAATAACATGGCCCCCCTCAAAGGGCCTGAGGGAAAAAAGGGGGTGTCACGTATGAGCTTTCCAAATTTCTGACACAAAATTGCACAGAGGAGAACTCCGTTCATAGCCTTTCGACATCCCAAAAATTTTTAATTTGGGCCCCTTTTTCCCCCTGTTCCTTTCCTTTTCCCCCCCTGTTTTCCCAATTTCTTTCCCCCTTTAAATTTTTAATTTTTCCTTCAAATTTTTCCCTGTTCATTAAAAAATCCCCCCTTCAAAAAATTTTTTTTTTTTTCTCTGCTCGTTTTTGCCCAAGGAGGTGGGGGCTTGGCGGTGGGAAAAATGGCCCCAAGTGAATTAAAAAGTTTTCCTTTGGGCCCGCTCTCTGAATGGTGCAGAGTCCACCATTTTAAAAAGGGGGGGACAGCAGTAAATACCCAACTTGGACAGGTCAAGCACGGTCCCCCCCCCCGGCTTCTGCGCTTTGTAAAGGCTAGGGTTTCATCTGCGTCCCTTGGGCCCCTCGTCTTTTATGAAAAACTCTTTGGGACCCCTGAGTTCCGAGGAGCCAGGGGTTTTTTCTGGACCCGGGAGGGGTGATGTAAAAAAAACAGGTTTTTGGCTTCGGCGAGGTTTTTTTAAAACTTGGGGCTGCCCCGAAATGGGAGGGGGCCACTGGGTTTCTGGGTGCTGTTTTTCAACAAGGGTTTTATCCCCCCCACATCCCCAGGCCCCTGTATGGTTTAAAACTGCATGATGTTTTATGCAAGGGGCCCTGGTGCCAACGTTGGGCCCGGTTCCCCGCTTTACTTTCTTTTGGGCCCCAAAGATTCACTGTACCATGTTTTGCCTCCCCCTGGTGTTTTTTTTCAAAAAAAATGGGGAAAACTGCCGGGGTAAGGGGGATTTTTTTCCCCCAATACTCTGCCCCTGACACTGTTTTCCCCCCCTTTTTTGGAAACCCCCCCATTGGTTTCCCCTTTTTTAACCCCAACCCCGTTGCCCTAAATTCGGGGAACCCCCGCCAAAAATGGGTGATTTTAAAACGTGGGGGGGGGTTTGGCTCCCAACCTTTTGCACTGCTTGGCCCACCCTGCCCGCCCCAATTTCCCCTTTCCAACCAATTTATTTTTGTGGGCCCTTTTCGCCACTTTTCCTGACCCAAGCGGGCCGCTCTCCCTTTTTCCCCCAAAGTAAAAAGAAAGCAGCCGAAACTTCCCAAAGGGGGTGGACGATGGGTAGTTTAAGGTAAGGGGGACTCCCTAAGGGGGGCCCAACTTTTCCCAGGCAGAAAAAGGGGGCCCCAAGGGGGCTTTTAGTGGGCTGGGAAAATTTTTTTCCCTTTGGGGGGGGACATTTTAAAACCCCTTTTTTTTTAACAGGGCAAAAAATAATAAATTTGTCCCAGCCCCTTTCTTCTTCTTTCCAACAAACCCCGCTTTCAAGTGCGAAACGGCCTTTCAACATTAGTGTTTTTGCCTGGGCACCCCCCCCCCGCTGCCACCTCAACGGTGTTTGGGTGTTTAAAAGGCCCCCACCCCGGGGACAAAAAATAAACCCCCCATTTGCAAAAAGTCCTCATCACTACTTGTCCGCTTCTTTCAAAAAAGCCCTCGGATTTTCCTTTTCCCCCCCCCTCCCTTTTGCAAAACCCACTGTCCTCAAATAGTTTTTATCCCCACGTAAAAGTGGGGGCAGAGGCCACAAACACATAGTAAGTTTTCTTGGGTGTGGAAACGAACGGGACAGAGGGGGTGAGGGGAGGTTAGGGTCCCCCACCTTTTCCAGGCCAATGCCAACTAAGGGGTTTGTGGGCGAAAAAACCCCCCGACTCTTGGCTTTGGGGTTTTTCCCGATTTCCCCCCCGGGAAAAGTGTATGACCTAGTGGGGGTGGTCAACACAATTTTCCGCCAGATGACCTGGGGAAAATGGGGGCCTCGCCCGGGGGACCCCTGCTGTGACGACCCCTTGTTGTTTTTCACCTTTTGGCGGTTTCCAGGGAAACCCAATAAATTTTTTTTCTTTGGGCGTATTGGGGGGGGTCTTTAAACCCTTTAACTTGTTTTTTTTCCAAAAAGCCCCCCCCTGACTGACTTTCAAAGGCCCCGGAATTTTTCCCCCCTTTTAGTTTTTTTGTCGGTTTTTTGGCCCCCCGTAGGGTGCCCAGGGGGGAAATTTAAGAATAAAGCAATTCAAGAGCAGTGGCTGGGCTTTTTCAAGTCATAACAAAACCAAACAAATTTTATAAGAACCAAACCATGCTTTTTTATTCATATTTGAGCAACACAATGGGTTCCCCCAAAAAAACCCCCCCACCCCAGGCTCCCCTGCAAACCAGGAGATAGCTGTTTTTTTAAAAAATTTCCGGGGAATTTTGCGGGGAAATAAATTTTTGGGTTGAAACGATTTTTGTCGGTTTAATTTGGCAACTTTTCCCAATCTAAATTTTTGGGGAAATTTCCCCCCCAAAACTCTATTCCCCAAGGGCCCCGGACCCCCTTTGACATTTAAAACCTAGCAACAGTGTTTTTTCCCCCCTTAACCCCCCACTTGGGCCATTGGCTGGCAAATTAAAGTCAGGGGGACTTGGGGGCGAACCCCCCCCCTCCCCCCCCTTTTCGAGGCCGGAACCCCCCCCACGACCTACCCCCCCAATCCCCCCCACCTCCTCCCCCCCACTGATGAGGGGACGCATCAACTGCTGCTGAAAAGACCACGTTTGGGGTCCACAAAAGTTCCCTTATCAACCAAAATCACAGGTGTCTTCCCCCCGTCCTCAAGAATCTACCCTTCAAAGTGCGGGGTAAAAGCCACAGGGCCCTTTTCTGACCATTTGGGATTTTTTTTGCCAACTGAAACCCGCCCTTTTCCTCTTTCCCCTGAGGGCACAACAGGGCAAAATCCTCCTCTTTGGGGCCCCCTTGATCTTTTTTAAATGCCCTTTTGAAACCCCAACCGCATTTGGGGGTTTATCAAAAGGGTCTTTAGAACATGGGTTATCCACGGGGGTCTGGGAAAAATTGGGTTTTAAATTTGGGCTTTTGTTTGCTTCAGTTGGACGATATAAAGATGAAAATTTGTGGGCCCTGGGGAGGACAAGGAGGTTAAAAAAACTGGGTGCAGGGTTTTGTTAACCACTGAAGAAAAATTGGCGTTGCAAATTCAGTACTAGAATCACAGGGGAAACCCCCCCAAACCGAAGGGCAGGGCCTGAAAGGGTCCGGGAAAAATGAATTTTCTGGGGTCGCTTGTGTGTTGGGCCCCGGAGCAAATGGGGAAAAGGGGCGCCTTGTCCCCATACCTCTAAACCCCCACGCCTAAAACCCCCCCCCCTTTCCTTTGCTTTCCCCCCCCTAGGTTTGCCCCATGTTCAGAAAGATAAATATTAAAAAGGTCTAGAAGATTTGTTCCATTTTCTTTTGAAAAAAACTGTTAAAATGCAAAGACAAGGGGAAATCACAATGTTTTTTAAATCCCCTTTTAAATTTTTCCCAAACCCGGCAACTAGGGTTAGAAACAGAATTGTTTTTTATTGAAAAACCTGTGAAATGCGGGGCTTTTTTGGAAGAACAGTAACAAAACCCAAAACAACAGTGTTCCCTTCCCTTTAGTCCCCCGAATTTTAAAAACACCAAGTAGGGCCCAAACAAAAAAGACTTTTTTTTTTTTAACCCAAAAGCTAAGAAAAAAGTGGCTTTTTGCGACCAAACTGGGCCAACCAAGGGGTAGAAATAGAATATTTTCTAAAGGGGTTTTTCCAAAAACATGCATTCCTAGATAATTTCCCGGGAATGAAGGGGAAAGCATTCTGGGTTTACAAATCTGTTAAACCCCCTTTTGGAGTTTCCCCAGGGGAAATGCAGTGAAAACAGATAAAACAAAAGCGATTTTTGATTTAAAGCCGCCCAATTTGGGCCCCTACACCCCCCCCCCTTTGAAGAACCTTTAAGACCCCCCTTTTGTGCTCTGGGACGATTGGGGGGCTGCCAAAAATAAAAGGAAGGCCCCGCGAAAAAGGGAAAGATCTTACCCCTGATTTCGATTTTTTAAAAGTTTTAAAAAAATAAATCAAAAATCGAACGAGAAAAAGCAGGAAAAAGAAAAATTCGCTCAATTCCCCAAATTTTCCCCGATTAAAAAACGCTCATCTTTTTATAATGAAAAAAATTTTTTTTTTAGAGTGTTGGGGGAATTTTTCAAATCCCTTGGGGTTTTTGGGGCCCCCCAAAATTGTAAAAAAAGTCCTTTTTAAAAGGTTCTTTTCACTTTTGGGGGGATATAAAATTGTTTTTTAAATTAAACTTTCCTTCCAGGCAAATAGCTTCTTTAGTTTTGACAAATTAGATCTCATTTCAGATCCCCAAACTGCAAAAGTAAATTCAAATAATTTTCATTACATTACATTCTTTACCTTTTTTGTTTGGCTTTTCCCCTTTTTTATTTTGACCATTTCTTCTGGAACAAAAATGCAGAATTTTTGAAGGAAAATTCAATACCCGCCCGTTCTGGGGCCCTTTTTAGAAAGGGTCATTCAGTTTTCCCCAAAAATTTAAGGCAGAGAAGGGAATGCTAAAAAAAAAATAAAAAAAATGGGACTTATAAAAAGGGAAAACCCGAAAGAAAACCCCGCTCAAGTCATAAATCATTTCTTTAAATTAAAAAAGTAATGAAAAAACTTTTTAAACCATGTTGAACATGGTTTTAGAAAAACCCCCTTTTTCCCTTTTTTTAAAAAAACCCAAATTATACTTTTATTTATTTTTTGAAACCCAAAAAATGACCTAAAAAATGGACCGCCCGTTTTTTTAAGTCAATTATGTTTTGGAACCCAAAAAAAGGTTCGCAAAAGTTAATAGATTAAAGGGAAAATTTCAATCCCGGGCAAATTTTTTAGCATATTTCCCCAATAATTTTGCCAAAGAAATTTTGTGATAGGTGTAAACCTCTGAACTCCTCCCGAAATGAAGGGGTCCCCCCCAATACGGCCCCTTCCCCCTTTTTTCCATTTTCCGGGTTTTTAAAAGTTTAAACCCAAAGGCCCCCCCCATACAATTTCTCCCAGATCTTTCAGGTTTCAGGCCTGTCTCTGGGCTTTCATTTTTTTCAGCTCCCTCCAATGATTTTTTGATTGGGTTCAGAACTGGAGACTGGCTAGGCCTCTTCCAGGGCTTTGAAAAAGCTTCTTTTTTTTTTAAAAAATTTTTAAATTTTTTATTAAAATTTTTTTCAAACACAAAGCCGCGCAGGGCCCATAAAAGTAAAACAATAAGGTAAAAATTAACATAAATACAACAACACATTTGGGAAAATTTCCATAAAATTCCCAAAAAGTAATTTTAAATCACAGTCATTTTGTTTTCCATTTAAAAGCACCGTACTAATAAACTAATAAGGTAGGTGCAAAAAGGAAAGGGCCCTCAAGTGAACAAAAAAGGGCAAACTAACAAGACGGGGGTGGACAAAATTAAACACCACACATTTGGGTTTAAAAAGAATTCCCCCTTTCTGGGTTTTTTCAATTTTCAAACATATCCAAAAGGGTAATTTTTTAAAAAATCTTGAAGGATGCAGTAAACATCCCAGGTTTTCCATTACGGGCAAAAAATTTCCAATTGGTTATGGGGAAAAAGGGCAAAAGGGGGGTATTCCCCAAAGCCTAACTTCCTTTTTAAAAAGAAGACATACACGGGCTTGGGTTTGGGAAAAAAGGGGGTTTTCCCCCCCATTTGCCCCGGCCAAACACTACTTATAGGAAACGTTACCCCCATAACCCCTTTTTCCCCAGGGGGGGTATAGGGAAAATTTAAAGGGGGAAAGTGGGGCGGTTTGAGAGGGACCCCTAACCTGTGGGAATATTTCCCCACCAAGGAATGGAAACCCGTCTCCCCAAAATGGGGCTTAAACATTCGCATTTCCCCGTAAAATTTTTTTTAGATTTTGGGTCCTGGATCCCCACATCCCCATCAACCCGTCCGGAAAAAGTCAGGTTTAAAACTTAGCAAGAGGGCAGGAGTATTTATAAACCCTTTCATCAAAAACTTGTAAAAGGTTTCCTTAATTGAAGCAAGATAGAAGATCGATTTGCCTGTTTTTCCCTATTAATTTTCCAGGGGTTTTCCCGGGGGACGGGGGACCCCCCCGATACCCCTCCCACTTAACCAATTTTAAAAGATTGGGAAAACAAAGGCGAGTCCGGGGGGGGGTGATTAGAAATTTTTTATATCGTAGAAAAACCCAAAAACCCAATTTGGAAAAACCCCCTGACAAACCTTTTCAAAAAAAAGAAGGGAAAGGGCACGTGTTGGGTTTTTAATAAGAAATGCCAAAAGAAATCCCCAATTAAAGAGGGAAGAAATAGGTTGGGCCCAGAGGACCCAAATTTTGCGCGACCCCCAAAGCAACGAACGATTTCAAAATTTAGTGTTCAGGTGATCCACCAAAATCCCCGCCCCAGGTAAAACATTTTGCGGGCAAACCATTTTTCCTTTAACTCCCCATCCGATCGGCCCATCCAACATTTAAGGGGTTTTAAAATTTAGTCCCTTCAGAGGCTCAACATAACCCCCAAAAAAATTTCTTTAACACCAAAAACCTCCAAATGTCCCTAAAAATGGGTCCCGGGAATTTCAGTAGCCCCAATTTTAAAAATTTGAGAATAGGTCCACCCCAAAAGTGTTGGGATTGAAGGGGGCGCCTACCAAAAACTTTCCCCCTTTCCTTTTCCACCTGGAGTATGCAAAAAAGAAGCTACCATGAGGGTAAAAAGCTCGAAACTTGGGGAGCCCAATAAAATTTTTTTTTAAAATCTGCTTTTCCAAAACCCAACCGCCCAACCCCCCCCCATCCACCCAACCCCACCCAAAACCCCCCCTTATAACCCCCCCCAACCGAAATTCCCCTTAATTTCCTTTTAAAATTGCCCCACACCCAAAATTGGTCAAATCCCGACTGGGAAAGAACAGAGTTTCACTGGGATAGGGAAAAAGGGACGGTTTTCCCTAAGGGACAAAAAATTAAAAAGAAAGGTCCCTTTTAAACGCCCCTTTTACGTCCAAAAAAAGGTTTTAAACCAAAATTTAACCCACCTTTCCCCAGAAACCTCTTAATCTCCACAATTAGTTTGGGGAAAAATTTTGGATTTAAAAAAGGTAAAAGGAATAAAGCGCGAACAAAAACCCCCCCAAGTATCCGGGAAAACGCTCAGGGTTGCCACCGATAATTTTAAGTTGGTTTTGGGAACAGAAAAAAAGAGATCACTTTGAAAAAATTCACTGGCATAGCCCCCGTTTTAGGGCCCTTTTTAATTTTTTTTCCAGAAAAAAACCCCAAATCCCAAATTAAAAAGGGGGTGCAGGAAAAAAGGAAGGGGGGCCAAAAAAGGTATAGTTACGTGAGGTAGGAAAAATTAACAGTTTACAAAAGAAATCTTAAATTT
>JAODAL010025906.1:0-20000 GCA_025379985.1 Phyllomedusa bahiana | reverse complement strand
CGCTCCTATTCTAAAATTGGCTGAGATACCCAAAAACCCCCCCTTTTATCTCAGCCAAAATTTTTTTTTTAAGCTTTTTTAACGTATTTTAAAAAGTCCCCCCCCCGGTGGTTCTGATTGGGTCAACCCTTTTCCCCCAAAGGGGTTTTTTAAAAAATTTCAGTGACGCCTCCAAACCCTGTTTGGGGGCCCGGGTTTTCCCTTGGGACAAATAAAAAAGGTTTTCAGAATTTGAAATCAACGGGTTTTTCCCCCCGGCCATTTTCCAATATCCAAATTTCCTTGATTTTGGAAAATTTTAAAAAAGTTTTTTGTTTAAGAATTTTTTAAAAATTTTAATGTTTAAATGGCTTTTTCCCCCTTTTTGAAAAAAATTGAAACCCCCTTTTAAAAAAAGGCGATTTTTGGTTTTAAATACTCCGCCCCCGACTTTTGGGGAAATTTAACTCTCCCCGCCCCCGCCTTTTCTCGCATCGGAACATATTTATCGGCAAAGGTCCCGAAAAGGGGGCCTAATTCCCCCCCACTGCGCCCCCCCAAACTGGCAAAGGAAAACGGGGAAACCTTTTTTTCCCCCCATGTTTTGGGGAAAATTTTTCCCGACCCCCGAACCCCTTCGGCGCGGGTTGCCGCACAGCACCATGCCCCCCCCCCGATTGCCCCACCACTGGCGAGGCGCGGGGGGAAACTTTTTCCCCCCCATGAAAGGATCCACCTACCCCCCCGGCGGCCCAATCCCCAACGCATGCGCCGAACTTCTTCTCTTTTCCCCCCCACTGGGGCCCCACGCACGGGCCGAGGCGGGGGGATTTTTTTCCCCGAATTTTGACCCGCACTACCCCCCGGCGGAAAATCTCAACCGGGGGCCGGCGAACCTTCGCCTCATTCCCGCATTTGCGCCCAACACCTGGGCGGGGCCGGGGGACTTTACAAAAAAATTGAAAAGGGAGCGGGGCCCGTCCCCAAAATTTAAATCGGCGAAATTTTTCCGCCGGGAAAGGGCGGAAAACGGCGCCTCGCCCCGGCCCAGATTCATACATTCCCCCCCAAAGAGAGAACGTAGCAAATTAAAAAAATTTTAAGAAAAATTTACCATGGGGCCTCCAGAAACCTGAGAGGAAAAAAACCTAAAAAAGGACAATAGACATACACAAATTTAAAATTTAAGCAATTCCCCCCGCCCTTTTACACTCAGAAAGGGAACCCAAAGAAAGCAAGCCCAAAGAAGGGAACCCACTTTTTCCCCCCCCCGGGTCTAAAAATCAGGTCCCCGTAAATCCCGGACGGCGCAGAGGGAATTTTTGGGAGGTTTTCTCAGGACGGCGTCTTTTTTTTGGGGAAGTGAAACGTTGCCAACTGGGGCCCAAAGGCCGGGGGGCGGAAAACCCGGGATCCCAGTTAGAAAAAATAAAGGCACGGGAAATTTGTCCAAGGCCCCAAAAGGGTCTGAAAAACCCCTCATACCCAAAATAACCCCTGCAGGGGCTCCTTTTCGTTTCCCCGGGGCCAAAAGGGCCCCCCCCCAAAATTTCCAATAAAAACTTTTTTTTCAAAATATCCAATAAAACCCCGAAAATTTTTTCTCCTTTTTTTTGCAGAGAAATCCAAGAGGGGTTTTGGAATATTTTAAGAGGAACTCCCGATGTTCCCATGTGAAAACCCAATCGGGGTTTTTGGCCATAATTTTTTTCCCCTTCAGGGGGAAATCGGGGCACAACAGAAAAAATCCCGGGGGAAACGGGAAACTGGACCGTTCGTTTTAAAAGGGCCCCCGATGAGCAGGGCCCAAAAGTTTGTTTTGTTATGATTAAAAAAGGGCCCTTAAACCCAAGCACTCCATTAAATTGGTCTCCGGGATCGGGGTGAAAAATTTCTCATCCCTGAAGCTTCCGGGAGACCCCTGATTTCTTATATTATTCCGCTGCCCCTTTTTTCTAATCCTCCAGATTTTTTGTTGGTTTTTAAAAACGCATAGTTTTTTTTTGTAAACGCCATAGCGACTGAAATACAAAACAAGGGGCCCGGGTATCACCCCGGGGCGTTTGTTCAAAAAAGTGTCCACCCTACCAGCTAATTGTTGTATATCCCGTCTGACAGTGTCAAGTTGATGATTTAGAGAAAGAAAGAAAAAAAACATTAAATCAGTTCTATCATCATATCTTTAACATTGAGTTAGTATTGAGTTCTAATTGCTTTCTGTCTGCCGTTATTTCAGATATCTTCAACACAGCTTTCCTTGAGACGGATGCAGTGCCTGTTGCTAACAGCAAAGAGATTCAAGGCCTTCCTCCTCCCCCCAGATGATACAGAGGAGAGTTTGGAATGTGTCTTATCAGCTAATGCTTCATACGTACATGCAAATTATAACTTGTCTCTTAGCGACCACCAATTAACCAATCATGTACCGTATTTTTCGGACTATAAGGCGCACCGGACTATAAGGCGCATTAACATTGAGCGCATTAATATTGAGCGCCGTTCATATAAAGGCGACCAGACTATAAGGCGCACCGGACTATAAGGCGCGGTGCATTAAATGAAACAAAGTTCAGAGCGAAAGCCAAACTTTATTCAACACAAGCATCATAAGTATGTCTCTTAACAGGAGGCATTTTTCGGGTAGTGGGATGAAAAATTTACAGTAGGGAAATTGAATGCACAGACAATGTTGAAACACAGATATTCTGCACACAGAAGCTGTACGTATCACCGCACGTAGTGACGCTTCTGATTTAGGGTAGCCGTATAGGCCATTCTTCATTTTTTCATCCCGTATTGCCCGCCGCGGATTGCAGCCGCAATACGGCCGGTTTTAAACAATGGTCCTGCCACTTTATTGTGCCTTATTTCGCAAGGGAATCACCCGCTGTAAAGAAGGGGTTGTAAAATCCGGGCGAAATTCGCACCAGTGGCACTTATTTGCAAACTGATTGCAACTGATTTGTAACTGATTTCGGAACATATTTACAATTGTAAATCAGTTGAAAATCATTGCAAACAGTTTTCAAATCGTGTCACTAAATTAGCTGTACCTAAAAGTTCTGAACAAAGACTGAAAACTGAAAGGGATAATTGATTCATAAAAGGGCCCCGGAAAATAAAGGCCCTTTTTCACAAGGGTTATTCCCGACGGGATTTGTGGCCTATTGAGCGCACAAATCCCCGTGAATAAGGGGCGGGGCGGGGGGGGGGGCCCGGGGCGCGGGGGGGGCGCCGCTCCCGGCCCCCAAGACAAGCATTGTTTACGGCGCGTCCGCGCCCTAAAAATGTACATGTCCTTTTTCCCCCCCGGGCGGGTTTGCCGGGGGGGGAGGAGCGACGGATTCACTGTTCTCAATGGAGCAGTGGATTACCGTAATTGCTGCCCCGGATTGGCGCCGTACTGGGAAACGCAAATCAGCGGCAGTACGCGCCAAAAACGCGGCAGAATAAGCCGTGGGAACGGCCTAAAGCGCACTTTCGATTTCTGAGAAATCTTAGGCTTTTATGTGCGCCTTATAGTCCGAAAAATACGGTAGTTGTAGAATAGTCATGTGATTAAAAAGTTCTATTGGAATGTAATTTATTGTAGTTAAAGCAAATTTCATGTCCCAGCCAAAGTGTGTGGTCATATTTCTCAAGCTCAAACTGTCGACAGCTATAATCAAGCAATTTGGAACAGAGACATTTAAATGGATAAGGAGTGGATCAAAAGATAATTTCCACACCTTGATTTAATCATCTTGACAACGGTAGCAATCTCGACCCTACAGGCTTTGACTTCAGAGATTGATTTTTTAAAGTCCTCCTTAGTGGGGAGAGATGTGAGGTATGTTTTCCAGTCAGGCGTAGTGGACAAGGGAGGTTCAGCAGCACCACTAGCATCATCCATAGATTCAGGGGACGAGGCCCAGTGATCCAAGGGAGCAGTTTCATCATTGGAATGAGCATCCCCAGTCTCGGGCGGGACTGCCCAGGCAGCAGCATGAGGCGACAAGGTAGAAGTACTTTTATGTCCCTTCGATGTAGGTTGCATTTTAGAAGACATGTCGTCCTGCAGCAAGGTCACTGGTGCAGGAGAGAACACCTGGACAGATGAAAGAGAAGGAGTGGCTAGCAAAAAGCCGCTGTGGCAAATGCAAGATTGTGAGATAGGAGCCACGGGCTGGGTGCCCTCTATGGACCGAAGAGCGTCCACTTTAGATCATTGTAGCCAGGGTAACAGACCACCGCACTTTAAAGGTGGAGACGGGAGCACCCTGCGCTGCAATGGGCTGAGAGGCTGTAGGGACCCCAATGATGTTAGCCCCTGCGTCCCAGTCAAGTCCCTGTTGCTGAGGCAGCTCTGTGGGGAGCTTGAGTGATGGGAGAGCTGAGGAGGGAGGAAGGGAGACCCCTGTGCTGTGTGCTTCGCGGGCCTTGCAGGAGGGCCCCAGGTGGGGTGAGATTATCAGAACAGGGCACAGTACCTGGTTGTGGCTGTGGCAATGTGCCCAGAGTCTCTCTGTGCTGATCCCCCGGGAGCTCCCCACAGGTGGAGAGCTGATGTGGCACGAGATGCAGGGCCGTAGTGCTCCAGGAGCGCTCCGCCAACAGTAAAAGCCTGGAGCTGCGCCGCCCGGCTGATGATGGCGGCGCTTCCACGATCCCACGTGGCGGTGAGGATCTCACTTGCGGCGGTAGCTGTAGCCCAGTGAGCAGCTGCGGAGGTTGCGACCTGCCGTTTTCTGTAAGCAAGGAGCTGGAGTCCATATACAGAGGTATGTGCTGGTGCAGAGGCCCAATCAATCCCACAGCTGCCTGTGCGGTCCCCGCTGCAGGCCGCGGAGAGCAGGGAGGCGGCGGTACCCGATGCAGGTATTTAATCAACGGCCCAGCCAAACTCTGCTGGTTCCTAGATTTCCTCCTTGTGGCTGAGCTCTTGTATTTTCGTCCCCGCACCAGGATGGACCGGGATTGCCCCCAGAATAGACAGTGATGCTCAGGAGAAACTAAAGGGCGGCCATCTTCTTCGGCAGCAACCATGCCCCAACTTTGAAATGCTTCAACGACCCAACCCCTTTAGTTGCCCGTCTTATTTTCGAATCAGTCATGCTGGAAAAACCAGTCCAAACCCATCTTCAATACATTACGGGGAAGGGGGTTGTTGGCCAAAACCCCGTAATACAGGCCCCTTCCCATTTCTCTTTAAATACGGTAAATCATCCTCTCCCTTTTTGCATAAAACACCCCCCTGAAACATAATTTTTCCCCCCCCATGTAAATTTTGGGGACGGTTTTCTTGGTTTGCACTCACCCTTATTCTTCCCTTTCCAAACCCCCAATTTTTTTTCCATTGTCCTGTACCCACCCCCAGCTGCGCAGGTCTACGTGTTGCCCCTTTGGGTCCGAGACACTCTTTGGGTTTTGGGCCATGGGGGAAAATTTTGGAGTTTTGATTTTGATGTGTGGACATGTCTTTTTAATAATGATTCAAATGGGTGCAGTTAATACAGATAAGTGTGAATAGGGGGGCCTCTTAAAGAAAAATAAATTCTGTGAAAGCCGAATTCTTGCGGTTGGGTGTTTTTTTCCTAAACCCTCACTCCATGTTGCAGCTTACCCTCCCCCAGCTCTGAAGGCCCCCCGGGGCCCCAGCATCCCGCAGGCTCACTCACTGCTCTGTCCTGGTGTGTAGCTACTTACCGGTCCTCATTCCCGATGTCTCTGCTTGCCGGTGCATGCTTCCTGGTTCCTAGGGCACGAACGTGGTGATCACCGAATGCTGCCCTTTTAAAAAACCTTTCCCCTTCCCCCTGCTGTTCCTTGCTGGACGGTATGCCGAGTCTTAGAGAAATTGTTTACTTGGGTTTCATTGCTATACTGTGTACCGTACCTATTGCCTCCATCTCTTGTCCACAAGTCTTAGCTGCCTGCCCTGACATTCCTGCCTGTCTCCGACTATAAGCCAGCCTAGCAATTCTGTACCATGCCTCAACTTGGTCACCACTGCAGGCAAGTCACACCACGGGAGGCAGGCTCTGGTGAAAACCAGCGGCCCCTTAGACTCCGTTCTCTGGTGCGGCTTACACCATCTTCTGCATTGGTACAGCAGATCCACTACTCCAGCGGTAACAGTTTGATCTGGCCATGAATCCCACCAAAGGGCCTCTGCTGAGAGTCGCTGACATCACCACCATTGTAGCCTAAGAGTCCCAGCAGATTGCACAACAGGTGCAGCAGCTGAACCAGCTAATCGCCATGATGCAACAACTCCTCTCCACCCAGTAGCAGCAGCAGCCATCTTCCGTGTCTCCTTAAGCATCTACGGCTCCTGCCGTGCCCGTCTACCCAAAATTGTTCACGCCGACAAATTTTGATGGAGAACCTAAGGATGCATTTACACAGCAGAGACAAAATACCTGTCAGATTTTCCAACTGTTATTTTGTCTTTTTTTGTCACTCAGTGGGACGACTTTTGTTCATGGTTTGTAAATTCAAGCCAACCCCCTTCACACTCACATATTCATGTTCCGCCTGAAAACCGGGTGGATGAATGAACATGTTCTAACTTTTCCACTACGCCAGTGGTGTAAAAAAATGTCTGGCGGAAAATCCGTTCAGTGTGAACTACTGCACGGATTTTCTATTTAAGTCAATGTTAAAGGTTGACAGCCAGTTTACAGATGGTTTTCAAATCCAAAACCCATCTGTAAAACCGACTGAAAACCTATGCCGTGGGGAAATACCCTAAGGCTTGCAGGGGTTTCAACACCTAGTGCTCCCTGCATGTGGAACTTATGGCCAGTCAGTTCCCCACGAAAGGTCCAAAGTGGCGCTTGTGATCAGACTACTCTCTAGGAAAGCCCTAGCATGGACCACCCCTCTATGGAACTGAGATAATCCAGTCACAGCCAACCTTTCCATGTTCCTTTGTGAATTCTGCAGTGACTTTCAGGAACCTGCCCATGCCTCTTCTACTGAGACCGCTTTGTTGAACCTGCAACAAGGGGACTCCTCCGCATGTGAATACGCAGTACAATCCCGAACCCTGGCCTCAGAATTGTCCTGGATTGATGCGGCATTATGGGCCACTTTCAAGACGGGTCTCTACAGCCAGATTAAGGAGGCATTGTCCACTTGAGACCTCCCTTCCACCCGGCCACTCGCATTGAGATGCACTTTTCTGAAAGACATGAGAAGCTCCACCAAAAGCGTGAACCAGCCAGGACACATCATTTATTTTGTCTTGCTCCAGTGTTCCATCTGTCATCCCCTCTGCCGGCCACTGAAGAGGCCATGCAAGTGGACAGAGCAGACTTGACTCCACAAGAGTTGTCCCGGCGATGCGAGGAGAACCCGTGCCTCTACTGTGCCAGTCCTGAATACTACCGCAGGGGTTGCCCACTCCGAAATGTCCGGGAAACCCACACACCTAGACTACGTGAGAGAGACGTCCCAACGTGAGAGCACTTCCTCTCCATGTGTGACCATGTCAGTACAGATCTTGACCAGTTCTGGTATTTAGTTCCTATTGGCAAAGTTTCTGGACTCAGGATCAGCTGGAAATTTCATGAACGCTTCCCTGGTGACCAAGGATCGCCTCTCGGTGGTCCGCCTAGAGGTGCCTTTGGTCATCTCTTCAGTCAGCAGGGGGGTTCTCAGTGACTCTATAGAGTTCTGTACTGGGCTGCTCTCTGTTCGTGTGGTGGTGTTACATAAGGATGAAATATTGTTCTACGTGTTGCGCTGTTCCTCCTCAGTAGTACTTCTGGGTCTTCTGTGGCTGCAGTACCATGCCCCTGTGCTCAACTGGAAGATGGGCGAAGTAATGCGTTGGGGACAAGACTGTCAGTCTCACTGCTTAGCGGCACCCTGTCCGGTGTGCCCCACTTCTCTTCTGATGCCTCTCAAACCCCTGCCCGGTCTGCTTTCTCTGAGAAACAGGCTGAGACTTTTCCTCCTCATCGTCCTTATGATTGCCCTATAGACCTACTGACTGGTACTAGCCCTCTCCGGGGTAGTGTCTACCCACTGTCTGTACCAGAGACCCAGACCATGTTGGGGTTCATCCACAAGTCTTCTTCTCTCACTTGTGCGATTCTTCTTTGTTGAGAAGAAGGACGGTTTCCTTCACCCCTGTATTCACTACCGCAGTCTCAACAAAATTACTGTGAAGAACCGATACCCACTACCATTAATCAGAGAACTCTTTGACCAACTCCGGGGTGCCAGAAATGACAGACATTTCGAGTACTTAGTGATTGTCACGGGTGTCCCTGCGACCCCCGTGTCAGGTCGCAGGCACACCCGCACCCCAGCAGCGTCTCCCGCTGCGAGCAGCTCATTTTAAAGGGACAGCGCGCTGGTGATTGGTTTCACTGGGTGCTGACCCTATTTAAGTCCTGCCCCTTCCATACTGCCTTGCCGAATCGATAGTGCCCTGTGCCTTGAGAGGAAGCGTTCCATAGTGTCTTGTACTATACCATGTACCGTACCTTCTGCCTCCGTCCCTCGACCACGAATCTAGCCGCCTGCCCTGACCGTTCTGCCTGTCCCAGACTATGATCCTGTCTTACGATTCTGTACCACGCCACACCTCGGCAGCCATCGTAAGCAAGTCACGTCAGGGGTAGCGACCTGGTAGCAATCCGCCGCAGCAAGTCCATCCCGCTTTGCGGCGAGCTCTGGTGAAAACCGGACCTACTTGGACTCCGCTCCCTGGCGTGGCTATTACCATCGCTTGCGGTGGTCCAGAGGATCCACTACTACTGACCGTTACAGTTCGATTCGGCCATGGATCCCGCCAAGGTGCCTCTACCGAGCGTCTCACACCTCACCACCATTGTGGCCCAACAATCTAAACAGATCACGCAGCAAGCGCAGCAGCTGAATCAACTGACTACCATGATGCAGCAGCTCCTGACCACTCAGCAGCAACAGTCGGCTGCTGTGGTGCCACCCGTGGCAGCCGCTCCGGGGATATCCGCCGGTCCAAAACTCTGGTTGTCCATGCCAACGAAGTTTGACGGGAATCCTCAGGCCTGCAGGGGTTTCATCACACAATGCTCCCTCCATGTTGAACTCATGGCTGGTCAGTTCCCGTCCGAAAGGTCCAAGGTGGCCTTCGTGGTCAGTCTCCTATCCGGGACATTCCTGGCAACATTCCTGCAGGAGTTCCACAGTGTCTTCGAGAAGCCTGCCCGCGCCTCGTCTGCTGAAACCACCTTGTTAAACCTGCAGCAAGGGAACTCCTCTGTGGCAGACTACGCCATGCAATTCCGCACACTAGCTTTGGAGTTGGCCTGGAATGATGCCGTGTTGTGTGCCACATTCAAGAAGGGCCTCTCCAGCCAGGTCAAGGATGCCCTCACCACCTGGGACCCTCCGTCTTCTTTAATTGAGCTCATCCATCTGGCGACCCATATAGACATCCGTTTTTCGGAGAGACGGGAAGAGCTCCGACAAGAGCGTGATCCGGTCCGAACACGTCGTCTGCCCCACCTTGCACCGGTGGTCCTTCGGCCTCCACTGCCTTCTTCACAGCCAGCCATGGAAGAGGCCATGCAAGTGGACAGAGCCCACCTGTCTGCGCAAGAACTGACTCAACGACGTGAGGGGAATCTATGCCTCTACTGCGGCAGCCCTGAAAGTCTCCTCAGGGGTTGCCCGCTCCGTCCGCAATGTCCAGGAAACGCACGCACCTAGGTTTCATGGGAGAGGCGTCCCTAGGTGTGAGCAATCCCTCTCCACGGCTCATGGTTCCAGCTCTTATCACAACCAATTCCAGGATCTCCTTTCAAGTGGCTGCCTTCCTGGATTCTGGATCGGCTGGGAATTTTATGTATGCTGCGTTGGTGGCCAAGTATCGTCTCTCGATGGTCCGCTTAGACCAACACTTGGTCATCGCGTCTGTCACCGGTAAGCTTCTGTGTGACCCCATCCTCTTTCGGACGGAACCGGTGGTCCTACAAGTAGGAGCTTTGCACAAAGAGAGGATCGCATTTTTCGTACTACCCCGCTCTGCCTCGGCTGTCCTACTGGGGCTTCCATGGCTGCAGCGCCATGCACCTATACTCGACTGGAAGACAGGTGAAGTCTTGCGTTGGTGTCGAGACTGCCAGTCTCGCTGCCTTTTGGCACTTCGCCGGGTGCGCCCCTCTCCTCCTCTACCAGCTCCCAAGCCTCTGCCAGGTCTGCCGCAACCATATCAAGACTTTCAGGATGTCTTCTCTGAGAAGCAAGCGGAGACTCTCCCTCCACATCGTCCCTACGATTGCGCTATTGATCTGCTGCCTGGGACTAGTCCACTCCGGGGTAGGGTCTAACTGTTCTCTGTACCGGAGACTCAGGCTATGTCGGCCTACATTAAGGAGAACCCACAGAAAGGCTTCATCCGTAAATCTACTTCCCCGGCGGGTGCCGGTTCCTTCTTTGTGAAGAAGAAGGATGGGTCCCTGCGACCGTGCATCGACTACCGCGGTCTAAACAAGATCACCATTAAGCACTGGTATCCATTGCCACTGATTACCAAACAATTTGATTGTCTACGGGGAGCTAAAGTCTTTTCCAAGTTGGACTTGCGGGTGGCTTACAACCTCATTCAGATCCGAAAAGGTGACGAGTGGAAGACCGCCTTCAATACTCGTGACGGGCACTTCGAGTTTCTAGTGATGCCTTTTGGCCTATACAACGCTCCAGTAGTCTTCCAGGAGTTTGTTAATGACATTTTCAGGGATCTCCTTTATGACTGCGTAGTCGTCTACTTGGATGACATTCTGTTTTTTTCACCGGATCTGGAGGTCCACCAGTCGCATGTGCGCCAGGTCCTGAAACGCCTGGGTGAGAACCATCTCTATGCCAAACTGGAAAAGTGCCAATTCCACAGGACCAGCCTTCCGTTCCTCGGATACATAATCTCGGACAAGGGTCTGCAGATGGACACCGCCAAACTGTCCGCCGTCCTCCAGTGGCCACGACCCGTTGGCCTCCGGGCCATACAACGCTTCTTGGGATTCGCCAATTATTACAGGCAATTCATCCCTCATTTTTCGACATTGGTGGTGTCGATTGTGGCTCTGACCAAGAAGCATGCCAACCCGAAATTGTAGCCTCCAGCCTCCGAAGAAGCTTTTTCCAAGTTAAAGGCTGCCTTTGCCTCGGCACCTGTTCTATCCCGGCCTGATACAGAGAACCCATTCTTTCTGGAGGTCCATGCCTCGTCCGTGGGTGCTGGGGCAGTACTCACCCCAAAGGGACCTAAGAGCAAGACTCGGACCTGCGGGTTCTTTTCCAAGACCATCTCGCCCGCTGAGAGAAACTACACCATCGGGGACCGGGAGCTTCTGGCCATTAAGCTTGGTTTAGAGGAATGGCTTTCACTTCTGGAGGGGGTCGGCATCCTGAAAAACATCTTAAACCGAACATAAGAACCTCCTCTACCTCCAAACAGTGCAACGTCTGAACCCACGCCAAGCCAGGTGGTCGCTGGTTTTCTCTCCTTTTAATTTTGTTATCCATTTCCGACGGGTGGACAAGAATATCAAAGCCTATGCCCTTTTCCGTGCCTCAGATGTTAGTGGTGAAGAAGAGTTCACTCCTCGACACATTGTACCCCCTGAATGTTTAATATCCGCGTTCCCGTAAACCTTCAACGTGTACCCCCGGGCAAGACGTACGTGCGCACTGCGCTCCGGAAAAGGGTGCTGAATTGGGGTCATTCTTCTCGCATAGCCGGTCACCCAGGGGTTCGAAAGTCTCATTCCCTAATTGCCCGTTTTTATTGGTGGCCGGAGTTGGCCAAGGACGTGAAAGAATTCGTGGAAGCTTGTACCGCCTGTGCTCGTAATAAAGCTCCTCGACTCAAGCCGGCGGGGCTGTTGCAACCTCTGCCAGTTCCTAGCAGTCCGTGGATGCACAACGCTATGGACTTGATCACCGACTTACCTCCCTCTGCCGCTAATACGGTTATTTTGGTGGTGACGGACAGATTCTCCAAGATGGCACACTTTGTTCCGCTGCCCGGCCTCCTTTCCTCTCCACATCTAGCCAATCTCTTCAACATATTTTCTGGCTGCATGGACTTCCACAGCATATCGTTTCGGACAGGGGAGTCCAGAAAACTGGACTTTTCCTCTGCATACCACCCACAATCTAATGGCCAAGTGGAGAGGGTGAATCAGGTCTTCGGTACCTATCGCTGCCATTTCGTGTCTGCTCGACACGACGACTGGTTTAGTTTGTTGCCATGGGCCGAATTTTCTTATAATTCTCTGGAGTCAGATTGTGCCGGAGTATCTCCTTTTTTAATGGTCTTTGGTCGGCACCCTCGTCCGCCCCTTCCGCTGCCCTCTGCCTCCTCCGATGTTCCTGCAGTAGACAGTCTCGTCCGTGATTTATCTGTCATATGGGACAAGACATGTCAATCGCTGCTCCAGGGCTCTGCCCGCATGAAGGTTCAGGCAGACAAAAAAAGGAGACCCCCTCAGTCCTTTGCCCCGGAAGACAAGGTATTGTTGTCTGCCCGGTATGGCCGCCTCAAAATTCCTAGCCTTAAACTTGGTCCCCGGTTTCCAGGACCCTTTGAAGTCTTGAGGCGCATCAATCCTGTGGCCTACAAACTCCGGCTCCCGCCCACTATGCGCATCCCAAACTCCTTCCACGTCTCCCTGCTGAAACCGGTCATCCATAATCGGTTCTCACGGTCAGTGGCTCCTCCGTCTCCCGTAGCTGACTCCACCAATGTTTTTTCGGTTAAGGAGATCTTGGCCATGAAGACGGTTAGGAGGAGACGATTTTTCTTGGTTGACTGGAGGGGGTTTGGGCCAGAGGAAAGATCGTGGGAGTCGGAGGATAATATCCTGGAGCGGTCCCTCCTGAAAAGGTTTCTGCAGACTAGAAAGAGGGGGAGGCCAAAGGGGGGGGGGGGGTGTAATGTCACAGTTGACCTATGACCCCCGTGTCGGGTCGCAGGCACACCCGTACCCCAGCGGCGTCTCCCGCTGCGTGCTCGCAGCTCCCTTCACTTATCTCGCCGCGCTCCTGCTGTTCTTCGGGCGTGTGACTCTGCTGCTGGCCGTATGCGTGCTCGCCCCCTAGCGGGCGAGCGCGGCGCTGCAGCTCAATTTAAAGGGACAGCGTGCCGGTGATTGGTTTCACGGGGCATTGACCCTATTTAGGTCCTGCCCCTTCCTTACTGCCTTGCCGAATCGATAGTGCCCTGTGCCTTGAGAGGAAGTGTTCCATAGTGTCTTGTACTATACGGTGTACCGTACCACTGCCTTTTGCCCCTCGCCCACGAATCTAGCCGCCTGCCTGACCATTCTGCCTGTCCCAGATTTCGAGCTGTCTTACGATTCTGTACCACGCCACCCCTCGGCAGCCATCGCAAGAAAGTCACGTCAGTGGTAGCGCCCTTTGGTACCATTCCGCCGCAGAATCCATCCCGTTGTGGTGGCTTGGTGAAAGGACTTTAACCCGCTCCCTGCCGTGGCTATTACCATCGCTTGCGGTGGTCCAGAGGATCCACTACCACTGACCGTTACAGTGATGCCCTTCAGTCTGTGTAATGCCCAAGAAGTGTTTCAGGCATTCATAAACTACATCTTCAGAGACCTACTGTATTCCTGCATAGCCTTTAACCTAGATGACATCCTGGCGTTCTTCTCTGATCCAGAGTCCCACCAGACCCATGTACGCCAGGTGCTTAGGCGTCTGAGAAATAATCGCCTCTACGGCAAGCTCGAGAAGTGCTTCTTCCACCAGACCAGCCTTTCATTTCTTGGGTATATTATCTCAGACAATGGTCTGCAGATGGATCCTGCTAAACTGTCTGCCATCTTGCGGTGGACACAGCCCATCGATCTCCGGGCCATACTGCATTTTTTGGGTTTCGCTAATTATTACCAACAGTGTTTCCCAAATTTATCTACGGTGGTGGCACTAATTATGGCGCTCACCCACAAGAACAGTAAACAAAAACGCTGGCCACCCAATGCTGAAGAAGCTTTCTTTAGGTTGAAGTGATTCACTGAAATCACTTTTACCACTAAAAATGCATCATTACTAGGAAAAAAAACAAAAAAACAAATAACCTGCACATATTTAATATTGCTGTTTCCATAGTACCCTGTACTATAAAACAGAGCTTTTTTGTCCTTTGCCATGTAAAAGCAATGTAAAAAGGAATTTAAAGCATTTAAAAAGTTATACCACCAAAACAGTACAAATTAAAAGCACAGCTCACCCCACGAACAATTAGCCATCATTTGGATATTTCAATGGAAAATAATAAAAAGCTATGGCTCTTGGAAGAAGAGGAAGAAAAAAAGATCGCTGAAGCTGTAAAGGGTTAAACAGTTGGTGCAGCCATATGTAAAGAAACCTAAATACATTTTCCTAAATGCATTTGATAACATAGAAAACAAATGGACACACACAAAGAGGGATACATGAAGCCAAGCCTCTGCTCATGCCCAATATATGAGTCGGCTATGCCTATAACCATAACCAAGTACAACCAATCATGCTCAGCCTCCTCCAGCAGATCTTTGCAGGAGTTAAAGGTTCTATAAAGATGTATATATTTATGATAATATATTTCATATCAATAAATCCATACAAATAGCTATAAGACAATCTGCTATGGAAGATACCATAATTAATAATGCTGCTATACAAGGAACAAATATCACCATATTGTTACTGACCAAACCAGTATACCAAAACCAATATTATCAATAACACCACTATACAAGAAACAAGTAATACCACCATATCATAGCTGCATATCAATTGGTGTAACTAGGTGTACCTGCACTGTAATCACTTGGCAGATTATTATTATTATTATTATTTATTTTAGAGCGCCATTAATTCCAGGGTGCTGTACATTTAAGGGGAATTACATACATAAAAAATGTTGAACAAATACAATGGTGACAAAAATGACTAGTAACTGAAACAGAGAGGAAAGAGGACCTGCCCGCAGGGGCTTTTCAATCTACAAGGAAGAAAGGGGAGAGACGGAAGGTGTGGGGCAGACATGCTTGCGGGCCGGTGTAGTGGTGGGTGGGGTTAGTGTGGGTTGTAGGCTATCCTGAAGAGATGGGTTTTCAGGTTGCTTTTGAAACTGGTGAAAGTTGGGGAGAGTCTGATGTTTTGGGTTAAGGAGTTCCAGAGTGTGGGTAAAGCATGGGAGAAGTCTTGGAGACGGTTATGTGAGGAGCTGATGAGAGGCGAGCAGAGGAGAAGGTCCTGTGAGGAGCGGAGATTGCGTGAGGGGAGGTATCTGGAAATTAGGGCAGAGATGTATGGAGGGGAGAGGTTATGGAGAGCCTTGTAGGTCAGGGTTAGTAATTTAAACTGAATTTGTTGGGCAATGGGAAGCCAGTGAAGGGATTGGCAGAGGGGAGAGGCAGAGGAGTAGCGAGGAGAGAGGTGAATCAGACGGGCAGCAGAGTTTAGGATGGATTGGAGGGGAGCGAGGGTGCTAACTGGGAGGCCACAGAGAAGGATGTTGCAGTAGTCAAGGCGGGAGATGACGAGGGCGTGGACTAGCGTTTTAGTAGTGTCAGAGTTGAGGAATGGGCGGATGCATGAAATATTTTCAGGTGGAGGCGGCAGGCAGAGGTGAGGGCTTGGATGTGTGGTTTGAAGGATAAAGAGGAGTCAAAGGTTATCACAAGGCAGCGGACTTGTGGAGCTGGTGAGAGGGTGTGGCCATTAACAATGATAGAGAGATCAGGTGGAGGGGTAGAGGGGGATGGTGGAAAGATGATGAATTCTGTGACTCACAGGTGGCACCCTCTATAACTAGATTCATTCACTTTCCCTTTTCTTCTCCATTTGGCCCAGACCGCCTTAACAACTTCTCCCAGCCATGACTAATCCCTGCAGAATTTAACACACAAATATCTAAGAATTCTAACTTTTCCAGCACCTCCCTACCAATTCCCAACTCTTTATGTCTAATAACGGGGTATGTCCCAAAGGATTGGCGCATAGCAATTGTGGTGCCAATATTTAAAAAGGGGTCAAAAAGTGATCCTGGAAACTACAGACAGTCCCCGACTTACATCTGTCCCCTAGTTACGAATGGGGACTATCGGAACGACGCAAGCCTGGCACTGATAGAGACACTTCAGCTGTACGCGACTCCTCTGGGAGTCACGTACAGCTGAATCGCAAGTACCTAACAGCTTTTGGCGCCGCTGCGGCCCGTGCGCTGTCAGCGATCTGTGCAGCTGTATGCGACTCCTGGGAGCGCATACAGCTGACTCTCCGGTCCCCGTCGGCGTCCGAGCATTGCCATGGCCCAGGCACTGGGGGGATCGCTTCAGCTGTATGCGACTCCTCCCGGAGCACATACAGCAGAAGACTCTATTGTGGAGCAGAGAGCGAGCGCTCCCTGCTCCACAATAGGACTCCGGAGGCCACAGACCTGCGACCTTCCAGAGTCTCCGGCGCAGGCAGCGCACAATGTCATCACGCTGCCTGCGTGACCTGATGACATCACCGGCCTGTGCCAGGAGATTTAGCCCGAGGTAAGCCTCGGAGCAGTGGGGGGAGTGAGGTGAGTATTTTTTTTTTTTTTTAATAAGCCCTGTCTGTACATGCCTATGAGCACCTATACCTGTCAATTATTGCCTCTACCTGCCTATCAGGGGACCTATACCTGTCTATTATTGCCTATAGCTGCCTATTATTGCCTCTGCCTGCCTATGAGGGGACATATACCTGCCTATTATTGCCTATAAATGCCTCTACCTGCCTATTATTACCTATACCTGCCTATTATTGACTACACCTGCCTATGAGGGGACATATACCTGCCTATACTTGCTATGGGGAACATGTACCTGCCTATACCTGCTATGGGGAACATATACCTGCCTATACCTGCTATGGGGGACATATACCTGCCTATAATTACAAACCATACACACCATACATATACACCATACATGTACTAAATATATTGGTTCCGACTTACATACAAATTCAACTTAAGAACAAACCTACAAACCCGTATGTAACCCGGGGACTGCCTGTATAGGCCGGTAAGCTTAACCTCTGTTGTGGGTAAAATGTATGAAGGTTTTCTTAGATTATCTCACTGAAAATAAATGTATAAAGCTGTTGCAGCATGGGTTTATGAAGGATCGGTCCTGTCAAACTAATCTCATCAGCTTCTATGAGGTAGATAGTTCTAAACTGGATCGGGGTGAGGCAGTGGATGTCATATATCTAGATTTTTCTAAAGCATTTGATACAGTGCCACATAAAAGGTTGGTCAGTAAAATGAGAATGCTTGGACTGGGGGAAAATGTGTGCAAGTGGGTAAGCAACTGGTCAGAGATAAAAAAACAAAGGGTGGTAATTAACGGTGCTACTCAGTTTGGGTCCCTGTTACTAGTGGGGTACCACAGGGCTCAGTATTGGGCCCTATTTTTCTTTAACATTTTTCATTAACGATCTTACACAAGGATTGCACAGTAGAATATTGATCTTTGCAGATGATACTAAGCTCTGTTAAGTAATCAACACAATAGAGGATCATGTGTTATTACAAAGGGATCTGGATAAGTTGAAGGCCTGGGCAGAGAAATGGAAGATGAGGTTTAACACAGATAAATGCAAGGTTATGCACATGGGGAGGAAAAATCCATTACATGACTCCATGTTAAATGGAAAAACGTTGGGTAAAAGTGACATGGAGAAGGGACTTGGGAAATCCTGGTGGACAGTAAATTAATTGTAGCCCGCCAAGTGTCAGACAGCAGCTGCAAAGGCAAAAGGATCATGGGGTGTATTAAAAGGGGCATAGATGCACAATGATGGAACATTATTCTCTCATTATATAGTCACTGGTTAGACCCCACATGGAATATTGTGTACAGTTTTGGGCACCAGTGACAGGAAAGACATTGTAGAGCTTGAACAGGTACAAAGCGGGCAACAACAATAATAAAGGGACTGGTGGACTGAATACCCAGAAAGATTAGCAGATTAGGGTTCTTTAGTTTAGAGAAAAGGGACGGCTGCGGGGGGACATAATAAATATTGTTTAAATACATGAAGGTCAATATAGAGATCTCTCTCAAGTTTTTATTTATACCAGGACTGTATCTAAAAACAAGGGGGCATCTCTACGTCTTGAGGAATAAAAGTTTCTACATTAAACATAGAAGGGATTCTTTACTGTTAGAGCAGTGAGACTGTGGGAAATCTCTGCAGAGGAACTTGTCATGGTGAATTCAATAACAGAGTTCAAAAAGGGTTTGGATGCATTTCTGGAGTGTAATAATATAACAAGTTATGGTGCCTAGGATTCTGGAGAGGGGTCGTTGATCCAGGGATTTTTCCGATTGCCAGATTGGAGTCGGGAAGGATTTTTTTTCCTAAAATGAGGACAATTGGCTTCCACCTCATTGAGGTTTTTTGCCTTCCTCTGGATCAACACTTTAGCTACACTTTAGCAAAATAGGCTGCACTGGATGGACGTCTCGTCTTTTTTCAGCCTTACAAACTATGTAACTATGTAACTATGAACTTTGCACATCTGGAGGTGAAGACTTATGGACGGATAGGTGGGGGTTGTATTTTGTCTTTGCACTAGAATGCATAACACATTTATGGGGGTAGAGTCAGGAGAGGTGGTATAGGCCAAAGCTTACAGGCACACTATGAAGAGAAAAAGATGACCATCCCTCTGGAAGTTTTTGTGCGGCGATGTCCAGAATCATATTGCGCAGCCTGAAGTCCATCCCCTGCACTTCCATATGATCAGCCACACCCATGAACTTCAGGGGCGTGCTGGTAATAAAGGTTAGCACCTCATGTTTTTTGTAGTATTTTTAGTTTTCTACAGGTTCTCTCCTTTGAACTAAGTTAAATTCATTGGACTAATGTCGGACCAGTGTTGGATCCAATTTTTTTAAAGGGGTTTTGCCACGATCTCATTTCATAACTCCTATATCCAGCTCTTTAGCTCTGTGTGCTTTGTTTGAATTGCATATCATGTGACCCAGCAGGATGACAACCCCATGCCTGTCCTCTCTCCAGCTAAAGAAAGGCCTGTTTATGTATAGAGCTGTGAGTAGCTCAGAGGTAACATTTTTGCTTCACAGCACAAGGGTCCTGAAGGAACTTAACCTGTGGATTCTTTTTTTCCTCTTTATCAGTGCACATACATCATTGAGGTTTCTTCTTTTTTTTTGCATAGTTTGACTTATTACCAGGGAATCCAAAACACAGTAGAATGACAGCACCCGGGGTTTGAACACTCAGTAGCTGCCTGAGAAGAGAGGTGGTGTCTGAGCATATGCGACCAGGACTGAGGGGCTAAAGATGAGCTGTAAACAATGGATCACTAAAGGAGCAGCTAAAACAAAACTGGTGCAGAATTTTTAATAATGATGAATGGTGAAAATGTTTATTACTTAATTTTCAAACTTCCCACATCAATTTTACTTCGTGAAAAAACCCCTTTAAATAAAATCGCCAATGAAAGATGTTGTGAGAGAGAGTTTAATTAAATTAAATTTTTTTTTTTTTTTGTTTCTGTGTTGTGTTTTTAAATTATTTTATTCCACCTCTCTATTACTAATTTCTGGTGCCTGGTATCATCCAGCGGTGTTTCTTGTAATCTAAGGCTGACACTAACCCTCAGTACCCAATGCACCAAGGGTACTGGAAAGAGCAAAAATGGGCCATCCAATGTAATGTGATACTCACATTAGATGGTCCACTTCTGTTGGTAAACTGGCTTTTCCCAGTATCTCTTTTGCATTGGGTATTGTGGTAATAGTGAGAAGCTGTTAGGCCGTGTTCACATGGCTTATTCAAGCCGTAATTCCGGGACGGATCCTGCCCGCAATACGGCTTGAATCCGCGCCGAAATAAGCCGTGTGAACACGGCCTAAGTGTTTGTTTTAAGATAATGAGAAACACTGTTGGCTGACAACCCAAATCCAGCAAATAGTAATGGAGAGGTCTCTGTTAGCTTCCTGGGCATGGAGTTATTGCTTTTGGGGTTTTCC
>JAODAL010025905.1:0-57747 GCA_025379985.1 Phyllomedusa bahiana | reverse complement strand
GATTCTCCCTGAGGGAACCTTTATTGTGGATTGAAACATGTTCATGTTGGGATTGGACCAATAGGATATACCTTAGGGTAAGTTTGTTTGCAGGGTCAGGCTCCTGCCAGGACCGCCCTTATCAGGGCGATTGTCCTGTACATATAGGTCAGGGTTCAATAGTCCCTCTCTTAGGGCTTTATAGGGATACGTACACACCCACTGGTCTCCCAATACTGTATATGGTGTTTGAGGTTTTGTATTAATAAGCTTTTTTAGCTATCTATATTAAAAGTTATGTTTTAAGGCCATTTTTTCCTCATTGTAGTTTGTTTGCTAGTGGCTTGTGGAGGAAATTGTTATACCCACTACATTTGTGCGGTTTTTGGTATTTTACTTAAAGGAGTTTGTTCACCGCCGTTGCACAGGTATGCATTGTAATGCACTATATGAACATTCCCTAACTCTGTTATCTCATTAGCTGAGAGAGCATAGAGCAGGGAGTGATGTCACTATTAATGGACAGCTCAGTCCAGAGCAAACTAATTCTCTAACAAGATTACAAATAAGCAATTGTTTTCAGTCCTTATAGCACATGTACCTTCAGTGTACTAAAGAGGTAACATCTCCTGCACTTGTCAGTATAATTGCTCAGCAACTTGCAAAGAAAAAAAAATATGCTAATCGCTATAGAACAACCCACAGTCCAAGGAGACAGAGTGGGTGTATAACCGCTTGTGACTCAGCATGGTGAGAAAATCTGTTTAATGAAGGAAACCCCTATAAATTTCATGCTGTCAGAAAAATTATTTTACACGAGAACAGTGAAGGCTACAAGAACAGCAAAGCTTTACTTATCAGTCAGAATACTGTAGCAAAAGTGATCCAAAAATGTAACAAAGATGGAATTGCTATCATTTCACAGAGATATCCATACTGAACAAGGAAATTAACACGCAAACAGGAATGTCTTCTGATTACAAGGATTGAAGAAAGTAACAATTCAAGTTCGCTGCAGTTTGTAGAATGTAGAAAGTCTAATTGGGATGAGTTTTCTGTTTCACAATACAGTGTATACTGCAGAGGGATGGAATGCAAGGGTATCGTCCATGAAGGAAGCCTCACCTAAAGCCCACGCACAAAAAAGCCTATCTACAATATGCCAGGGCCCATGCTGAAAAATATTAAGAGTGCAAGTACTTTGTGGTGATAAAACCAAGGTAAATGTTTTTGGAACAGATGGCTTAAAAACTGTATGGCGTCACAAGGGTACAGAGTCCAAAGAAAAATGCATGGTGCCTACAGTGAAACATGGTGGTGGCAGTGTTCTTATGTAGGGCTGCATGAGTGCTGCTGATGTCAGGGAACTACATTTCATTAATGGTATCATTCACAGATGCACTGTTGTATATTGTAAGAGAAGGTGTTACCATCTCTCCATGCACTTGGTTATCGTGCTCTTTTTGCCCGACACAGTGATTAACAACACAAATCTAAAGCCACTGTTACATTTCTAAAGAAGAGAGAAGGGTGAAAGTGATTTAGTGTCCAAGTTTGTCCTCTGATTTGAACGCAATCGAACATCAACAGAGAATTCTGAAGAGACAAGTTAAGCATCACCCTCCATCCAGCATTCAGGCTCTTAAATAGGTTGTTGTTTAAGAATGGAAAAAAGATGTTACAGTATATCACAAACTTGTTCATTCCATACCTGAAAGACTTGGCACTACCTTAAATATGTAGTAATAGCAGTTTTAGTAGTTTTTGATGTCAATTGATGTCATTTGTGCATCAACTAATTAAAGTAACTCTGAAAATTTTGTAATCTTAGTTATATTCTCAACCTCACTTTTATGTTATGGGTTAAAAAATGTTTAATGTATCTCAGTCTTATTAAAATTTTGGAAATTGTTTTTATACTGTTTTGTATATATATATATTATATATATATATATATATATATATAATATATATATATATATATATATATATATATATATATATATATATACAATAAAAACTATTTCCAATATACAGTGGGGAAAATAAGTATTTGATACACAGTTTTTTTTTCCCACCAAAAAAGAATGGAGAGGTCTATCATTTGTATCGTAGGTACACTTCAACTGTGAGAGACAGAATAAAAAAAATCCAAAAAATCATATTGTATGATTTCCAAATAATTAATTTGCATTTTATTGCATGAAATAAGTATTTGATCACCTACCAACCAGCAAGAATTCTGGCTCTCACAGACCTTTAATTTTCCTTTAAGAAGCCCTTCTACTAAACACTAATTACCTGTAATAATTTCACCTGTTTGAACTCATTACCTGTATAAAAGTCACCTGTCCACACACAATAAATCACACTCCAACCTCTCCACCACGATCAAGACCAAAGAGCTGTCTAAGAACACCAGTGACAAAATTGTAGGCCTACACAAGGCTGGGATTGGCTACAGGACAATAGGAAAGCAGTTTGGTGAAAAGGCAACGATTGTTGGTGCAATTATTAGACAATGGAAGAAACACAAGATGACTGTCAATCTTCCTTGGTTTGGGGCTCCATGCAAGATCTCCCCTCTTGGGGTAAGGATGATTCTGAGAAAGGTCAGGAATCAGCCCAGAACTACACAGGAGGACCTGGTCAATGTCCTGAATAGAGCTGGAACCACAGTTTCAAGGATTACCGTTAGCAGCACACAAATCTGTCATGAATTAAACTCCTGCAGGGCACGTAAGGTCCCCCTACTCATGCCAGCACATGTCCAGGCCTGTTTAGAGTTCTCTAAGGACCATTTGGATGATCTACAGGAGGCACTGGAGAAGGTAATATACTCAGATAAGCCAAAATAGAACCTTTTGATATCAAGTCTACTCCCGGTCTTTGGAGGAAGAATAACGAATGGTACAACCCCAAGAACACTGTCCCAACCGTGAAGAATGGGGTGGAAACATGATATTTTGGGGGTGCTTTTTAGCAAAGGGGAAAGGATGACTGCACTATAATGAAGGGAGGATGGATGGGGACAGTTATCGCAAGATTTTGACACACAACATCCTCATTAGGAGCATTGAAGACGAGTTGTGGCTGGGTTTTCCCTGAAACACACAGCCAAAACAACTAAAGAGTAGCTCCATAAGAAACCAGTCTTTAGCCGTGAACCTAAGTGAAAATATTTGCAGGGAGCTGAAACTCAATGTAGCCCAGCGACAGGCCAGAAACCTGAAAGATCTGTATGGAGGAGTGGGCCAAAATTCCTGCTGCAGTGTGTGCAAACTTGGTCAAGATCTACAGGAAATGTCTGACCTCTGTAATTGCAAATAAAGGTTTCTGTACCAAATATGAAGTTGTTTTTCTATTGTATCAAATACTTATTTCATGCAATAAAATTCAAATTAATTATTTAAAAACCATACCATGTGATTTTCTGTATTTTTCTGGATTCTGTCTCTCACAGCTGAAGTATATCTACGATAAAAATTACAGACCTCTCCACTCTTTGTAGGTGGAAAAACTTCCAAAATCGGCAGTGCGTCAAATACTTACTTTCCCCACTATATATGGAAATATTGGAAATTCACCAGTGCTGCACTCACAAATTGTGAAAAAATAACAGTGCTTTATTGCATGTACAGTGGATTCCAAAAAAGTATTAGAAATGGGTGCAATGCGGAAAAAAGATCCCCATCACAGGTCTAATTAATAAATAAGTGCTACCTTTTTCAATACATAGAAAATGGTTAGGGATATTTGACTATTGGTTGAAATTTCAGGATGAACATAAAATTTCTTACAATGAACTAAGTGAGCAATCTCTTAACTTTAGAATGGATGTGTCCAACTGTTCAGTGTTTCAGTACTTTTTGTACAACCTGCTGATCTCTAACAAGGAGCTAAATGGCAAAATTCACAACAGGTGGTTGATCCCTGAATCGGCCAATAAATTTAGTGAATCAATTTGAATTGGGATGTAAAAAGTCCTCCTCATCATGCTGTTCACATTTTGACATCTTGAGACCAAGACAATAACTTATAACTGATCAACAGTACTTCGCCATTGAGAGGCTTCAAGCAAAATGCTCTCAGACGAAAGTGGCCATTGAGCTTAAAGTGTCACAGAGCGTCATCGGATGGTTGCAACAAAGATACAGAGAGACTGGAAGAGTTACAGAAAAGCAAAGAAGTGGACTTTCTTTGGGTCCATCACACACTGATGACAGCTTCACTTTAAACAATGTCCTGCAGAATCGGATGATGAGTGACACACAACTCCAGGCAGGTTTCAGGGAGGTGAGTGGCACCCAAATATCACATCAGACTATTCATAACTATTTACATCAGCGTGTTCTGTATGCTAGGGAGGTGGTACAGAGATTTGTAAAAGTCTTGGAAAACCCTTTTAAGGGTTGTTGAAAAATAGTTTTGAACATATTTATCATTCTTTTATAGTTTAAAGATACTGTTAAAAAGGGAACTACAGGGAAAATAGGGAACACATTTCCTGTACACTGAATGCTTTTATCCTCTTCACATCAGGTACTTGCAATACATTTGAAGAATACATTCAAGAAAAAAGTGATTTAGTTCAACTGTAAAAAATAAAACAACCTTTTGGATACTGTTTTTTTGGCTGCCTGCTGGTGATGTTATTATGCAATTTTGCTATTATATTGAAGTGCAGGTAGTTCAAAACTGTTTTAGACAATCCTGATGCCCCTTTTGAACCGAAAAAACAGAACATATATATTTTGAAAAATAATGGCTTGATATGTTTTGAAAGCAACACTTTAAATCCTTTTAAGGCAATAAAAGACAAATAAACAATCTTCAGATATTTGTTTTAATTTTTAAATCACTTTTCAAACGAAGAACACCCTTGTTTATAAGCTCTGTTGCCTGGCTGGGATCCCCCATCTGAGCCAGATCAGAGAGACACTCTGTTGCAGTGTTTCATTTCGTGACCCATTTGAGCCATCCTTGCATTACATGTATGACAATTCATTGGAATGTCTGCAATCCTTGATAGCTAATTTATTTATTATGGTAAATATAATTATAAAAACATGGTTTACATAGGTGTGTCACATTTCTCCCACCTCTCCCCTTCCCCCCCCAAAAAAATGGACAGTTTTACCCAGGTGAAAAGCGAATGTATTTTTAATGGCCTTGCATTACACAAACTTTTGGAAATGATATATTATTAGGAAGATTTTATGGTACTTTAAAAAGCTTTCCTGTCATTACCCCTGCCATAAAATAAAAATTTAATCTAGGCTTAGCTCTCCTGTGCCACAAGAGCTCCTACATCCCCAGCTAATCCCTCACTGATGACCACCCACTGGTCTCCCACCATCGACCAAACATGCATGTATATAAAGCACATGACCACTGAGGCCAGCACGTGATCAATGAAGCCAGGGCAAGGAGGGTGGTTGGTATAGGTGTTCGATACCTAGGGAAATATGCCTTCTCTAAAAATCGTGAAAAGCTCCAAATTGGCAAACAATGAGAGAGGAGATTGGACAGGAAAGAAAAAGTGAAGATTTTAATATTACGGGAAAGCAAATGTTTGGAGACAATTGTTGGAGACCTATTCAATACCCTCCAGAGTTGAGGTCATTTTGTAGCAGTTTTATTGATCAATGGAGTACATATAATCTGAACAGTTTTGGTTTATCTTTCACAATAAGCTTTTAGTAGCTTTCTGATGTAATGGTTAACAATTTTTTGTGAGTTTTTTTTTACTAGTAAATTCAAATAAAAATGGTGTCTAATATTTTATGAGTCACTTTTCATTAAAACTGAAACATAATGGCTACATGTAGCAACCAGTTAAAGCTCAGCTTTCTGTTCTTAACCTGTCCTAGAAAAAATTTAAACTGCAGTTGAATTGGTTTATAATGACCAAAAAAACAGTCTTGCACAAATTACACAAATTTGATAAATGAAGCCTACTCATGCCTATAGTCCTGAAAAGTCCTGCAGATTTTCCAGACCTCTAGAAGAGTAGTCTAGTCTCAGAAATGCAATCCCTGAAAGAGACCACAATACTCAGGAGCCAATGTGATTCATATAGAGAGTATTACATCTAATCTGACAGCAGGTGCACTGGACACTGCCATAAAACTTGATGGTGCCATAAATCAGCTGCACATACGATAGGATACTTCAGATTGGGGGTGTACAATCTGCAGCCAAAGGGCCATATTTGACATTTAGAGATGGGCGAATTTCTCAAAAATTCGATTCGACTGATTCATAGAATTTTTCCCCAAAATGTGGGTCCTTTAGAATTTATTCGCGATGAATCACTTAAAAAAACAACTATTTCCCGGCTGCAGAGAGCCTGTATAGTGTTTTAGAACATTGTGCCATGCAGAAATATGCATAGGGAGTGTGGTTTGGTATTGAAACAATGCTGTGATTTAGTATGACACAAAGATGACAGCCGCTGCTCTTATAATCGCTTCACACTTCACTTATCTGGACAGTTACGGTGTCAAAACTGAACAAATAACTGAAATTGGAATGCAGCCTGACAGGGTAATGTCAGCGCCAGCTAGAAAGAACCGAGCTGAGTGCCAAGATCCCACTATTGCGTCAAAGAGCGCACTCTTTTTACACCATTATCAGATGATTCCACAGATTATGATAGAACCTGTTCTGTTAAACGCTGATACATATAGAGCTACAAAGAGTTACTTTTTTCACTTATTGTGGTGAACGATCTTTGAAATACAGTGTGTGTATTTCTCACATGCACACATCTCCATTACAGGGAGGGTATTATTTTGGGATATTGGTCTCTGAGCCAAGAAGTTACTTTTTTCATTTATAAGGTGAAACACCTTTGAAATACATGGGTATACTGTGTGTAGAATCTGTGGGCAGTAAGGGAAGCGTAGCCAGGTACCTAATACTGGCACCACGGCCCTGCATCAACATATGCAACGTCACCATCCAGTGGCCTCGGAGAAACGTGTCTCAGATGTGGTGGTCCATCCTGCCGCAGCAACAGCAGCAGCACCCAGTGGCATGCATCCCATTTCAGGCAGTCAAGGCTCCACCACCTCTGCCGAAGGGAGCTGTCTATCTTTCCCATCATCTACCGGTCCAGATGCTCCTGCTCCTTGCCACTCATGGCGCCAGCAGTCGTTCACCGAGGCGATTGCTAAGAGACAGCAGTATGCATCCAGCCATCCTACAGCACAGAAGCTAAACATGCCCCTGTCCAAGTTGGTGGTACTGTAGTCCCTCCATTTTCAAGTGGTGGACTCTGCACCATTCAGAGAACTGATGATTTGTGCTGAGTCGAGGTGGAGTGGTGGAGAATCAGTGCAGTAGGGGCCATAGTTACCCTAAGGAGAACTCGCTTGTCCATCCGAAATGTGGAGAGACTCACCTTTGTCAAGATGAATCAGGCGTGCATCAGCCTGGTTTTCCACACACCAATGCCTTATGCATCAGATTAGATCAACCATGCCACCTCACCCAAACTTTTACAAATGAGTTTAGATTCTTCTGGCTACCTGCCTCAGCTATTATTCTGATGCTGCCACCCGCCTGATGCCACACATCTGCTGCCAGCTGCTCCTTCTCCCACCCACCATCGACTGGTATTTCCATCCACCTCCCCACTCTTCAATAGGCCTTTATGTAGCCTTCTGATGCTGCTGCCACCTCTCCACTCAGGTCTCCTCATGGTGCTGCTGCTGCTGCTGTCACCTCCAGGCTATGTCACCATGTCACTCTCTGGCTTGATGCTTCTGCTGCCACCACCTCCTCATTGTGCTTACTCAAAATTATGTCATTCTGCCACTTTCCAGCCTGATGCTGCTGCTGTTACTGCCACCACTTCAAAACTGTGTAATTGTGCCACTCTGTAAACTACTCATGGTGCTGCCAACTGACCACACTCTCTCACTCGACCACCCTGTGGTTTCCTAATGCGGTTTCCACCATCTACCACTCTATGACGTTGCCACTATGTTTGGTTTTCTCCTTCTTTTAATCTGTCAGAAGGAATGAAAAGGAAAAACACAACCGATTGTGTCTTCGGAGAAGCCGTAAGGCCAGTATGACATGGTCCTTTGTTTGCATCAACATTGTCTGATCATTAGATAGCCAAAAGCAGGATTGGATACAAAGCACAGAAGACATGCAAATATCCCATTTACTTGTTATCTCTTTTTTGCATCAACTCCTGTTTCTTTTTGGCTTTAGCAATGCTGATGGATTATTGACCGATGGAAAGCAGACACTGAAGGATCAAAGAAAGGGCAAAGTGATCAGTGATATCAATGCAAAATTACTGCTGATACCCTCTCCACTCTTTCAGGGGGGGCTCTACATGTATCAGTATTTAACAGAATCACCACAATAAGTGAAAAAATTAACTCTTTGCCACAGATAGCAATATCCCAACAGACTGAACTGGATGGATCTGAGAGGTGTGTATGGGAGAAATACACACATTGGATTTGACATAGAGTTCCCCACAATAAGTGAAAAAATTAACTCTTTGCCATAGATATCAATATCCCAACAGACTGAACTGGATGGATTTGAGATGTGTGTATGAGAGAAATACACAAACACTGGATTTGACATAGAATTCCACAGAATAAGTGAAAAAATGTACTCTTTGCCACAGATAGCAATATCCCAAAATAAAAAAGCTGGTTCAGGAACAGGTGTGTATATAACACTCACACATTGTGTAGTTAAAAGGAATTTTACCCCAGTAACTCTAAAATCGAAAGTATTTTGCACAGAGTGCAATCTAGTGCAGCTACATAGAGATGCTTGTGCATACAAGACACAGTGACTAGTGGCAGAATTTAACATGGCTGCCCTATTTATAGGGCTGTGACATCACAGAAGCTGGCTGGGTGCTGATTGGCTGCCTGTCTACACATGTCGTTAGGGTATTCCTTTCTTCCTCCCATTGTTCTTTGCCGCATGTCACGGAATGTGCTCGTGGACATTTAAGATTCTATACCATGAATCGCCAGGTAATTCGGCTACGTTCAGAATCAAGTGTTTCCTTAAATTATAAACAAATTCCACTTTGTTAGAATCAATTCGCCCATCTCTAGTGACATTCAATACTATTCTCTGTGGCTCTTAACCCTCTAGCCACAGAAATGCTTTAATGTATATAGTGGCTGCTCAAATGTAGTCACTATGCCAGAAAGATGAGTACTGTTGGTCTACTTTGAGGCAATATCTAGAAAATAAGATTCCTTGACCTCTATTTACACTCCAGAAAGGAGTACCTGAGATAGAAACTTGGCTGTCTATGCCCGCCACTCTCTTCTTTGTAGTATATGCAAGTTGTGAGATGAAAGGCTGTTCTAAAGCTTTTATACTCTACATCGGTGAACACAAGGTGTATATATGGTCTTGAGGGAGAAGGAGACTCGTATTTGTATAATATTTTGGATTTAGTGGAACTAGCATTTACCTGAGATTTACTGCACATACTTTTGATATGCCGCAAATGGCTCAGATGGTAATACCTCTTTGAGTATTTAAGTCTTTGAAAGTGTATGAATTGGCCCATGTGATCCTCAAACCAAAAAATGGTTTTACACCCCTGCTCTCCCTATTCTATCCTTTGTAGTATACAATTGTAAAAACAAAAGAAGTAGATGGACCAGTACTCGCTGGTGTATTATTCTCAGTTTTATGTGATTTTTCAAATTGAGTAAAGTTACTCACCTTCTCAAGATGTGCATATATAGAAGCACAACTCTTCTTTGTGTGTGAACGAGCTCTAAAACAATGGTAGCACGATATCTGCAGTTTCTTGCGGAGATCCACAGTTTCCTCATGCCAAGGTTAATTACATGAACATGTAACTTTTATGCCAACACAATCAACTCTATATCTTTACCACGTAAAAAGAAACGCCAAAATTACTATTGTGATAAAATCACAAGGTGTTCAATCATAAGAAGGCATATATATATAATATATATATAATATATATATATATATAAAATATATATATAAATATAATATATTACCTTAATATGTATTGAAACATAGTTAAAAAGTATAAATTTTGTGCTTTGTTGGGTTACAGTGTGTCTGGTACCAATTCCGGGGCATTGTGTTGAGGTAATGATATAGTCAGCATTATAGTGAGCACTGACATATGGACCCCTTTAGGTAGTACTGTGGTTGTTACCCTAAGGGTACTTTAACCGATGCTCTCATTAGTCTTTCCTTTTGGCTGAACAAGGCGTGATTCAATGGCATTATGTTGAGTTCTTTTGAGGACTTGGTCTATATATTTATGGATATATATCTCAATCAATTATTTTCTCAAGCATAGGCTTGTATGACAAAGCTTAATATATCAAATTAACTTAATCTAATCAAAACATAATTCTATATAATTAATTTATGTTAAAGACTACTTCACTGGGATCTTCTCACATTATATCTGAAATTTTGTCTCAATGTTCTCTTTATATTGCTTGACACTGTCAATTCTACACTGAGGACTGATTTAAAGTTTGAGTACAGTATTTTCTTATGTAAAAGCTGCAAACTTCTAGCAATAAAAATACACTTTAATTTACTTTTAATATTTTCTCCAACATCATAAAAAGAATAACAGAAAGAAAATGCAATCTCTTGTGTGGCATACAAAGAGCCCTAACAAAAGTGATGCTTCTTTTTTTTTTTTCTAAAGTCACAAAACGAATCCGTTTATGTAAACTGAAAAAAAGCATAATAAATTCAATCCTGTACCTTCTCATTAAGTTGTCAGGGGAAAACAAGGACTGTCATCCTTGTGAATTTATGAAAATTTGATGTGATGAGAGCAGGAGCAAAAACTGCACAGGACAGATCTGAGCCAGAATCATGTTGTCATAAGGTGACAATGTCTCTAGTCCCATTCCACTAGCTGTCACTTGCACATTGCTTTCCAATCTAATAGCTAAAGAAATTAGGGACCTATGGCTAATAGCATACTTTCACTGACTCTGATTTTTTTTTTTAACAATGTCTCTTCTGTTTCTATTAAACGTTTCGGCAGAAATCTAATATATTAACAACTAGTGTTCCTCTCCTGTGAATATAAAAGTTAACCTTAAAAATAATTAGAAAAAAAAATCTCGCATACAGACTAAGTAAAATCAGTCAATGGGAATGATATAAAAGCATGACAGTCATGCTAATGTTTCGATAAATGTATACTTGTAGATTCATTTCCCATAGTCCTGCCAAGTCAGCAACTCCATTCTGCTAAATGCGCCTGATCTTGTGTTGCAAAAATACTGTTGCCAATGAAGATAACCTAGGATTTTTGCTCTGTATTCTTAGCACAGTTTTGTATGCAAACTAGCTCCATTCACTGAACTGTTGCTTTAGATACACAATTGGTAGCCCCTCCCTCCATTGTAGCATGTTGGTTCGCCCTTATTTACCTTCGTAACCACTATTCACTCACATTAATTGCACATAATGCTCCGCAGTTTCCACGTTGCTTATTCTCATTCATGCCACTTGTACACTCACGACCAGTACACAAACAATACACTAAGGGTGACATGTCAGAAGAGAGGCGCTTCCACGCCAGTTTTAAGACCTTAAATGAGTGTATAATGCGCCTGAATAAAAAAAAACCTGCAGAAATCTGGTGTTGGATCCCTTGTATGCTATGTATGTGCCCTAAATTAGGCATATACCAACAAAAGTGTCGACTGCCCCAATTTTTGGTGTATTACATTTTTTTTAAAGAAAAACCCGGGCGCAACGTTTTTTGGGTGAAGGGCCCAACAAAAAAAGGGTTTTGCACCCCCTAAGGGGAGCCCTAAGGGCTTTCCCAATAAATATGGGACCATTGCCCAAAAATCAATAATCAACCCATTTTGCACATTTGATAAATTGCCCCATCACACATGGCAGCATTGGATTATGTGTGCGACTTTTAAATTTACTCCCAAGAGCTACCACAAGTGACTTGCTTTATGAGCTACACGCTGTAGACAACAAAAGTAGAAAGTGGTCATAATAACGGGACTTGATTGTTTGTAATTTTATAATAGATACATAATATCCCCCTTTATTAATTAATCATTTGTTACTTTTTTTGTGGCCTATTTTATTCTCAAAAAATATCTAATCTGCTGCGGGACAAATTATCCATTTGCACCAGAAACTATAGCCATTGCACCATCTGCATCAGTTTGTAACAGTGGTTAAAGGGTTTTTCTCACCATGTAGTTTCACTGTCACAGCCATCTTAAGAATTACACATACTGTTAAAGCAGTGGACTGGTCTATAGCAGTGATTGACACATCAGCTCTGCCTTTCTGCTATTCCGTTTTAAATGAAAACGATGCCCGAGAATTAAAAGTGTATTACCAAGGCCGCGAGCTCAAAAATTGTTTTTTTTTGCTAAAATTAAGATTTCAAAATTATTACTGAAAATAAGACTTTGCAGGGGGTGACTCCCATGGTGGGGTAAAGTGGGTACAGCAGAGCAATGAGAATCAGAAAAACAGGGGGAGGTGGGGGGAGAGATGGTCGTAAAACCCGAAACAGTGTGCTCAAAAGAAGATAAAACCTATATCTCCCCACCCAAAAAAAAATCAGCAAAGCGTTATTTAGAAAAAAATTTCAAATATGTCCCTACATGTTAAAAGCTAATCATTGTAGTGAGAACACCCCTTAAAGTAAATAAGTGTGGCTTCCTGCTTGGCCAGGATTTAGACACATTTATGAAATGTGCAATTGTGAAAAAGCCCTGGAATATAAGAAGTGGCATTAGTCTGAAAGCTTACTGCATTGATGTATGTTGGGACAGATATATCAAAGAAGGGAACTTGCAGTCATAAATGTGTCACCACATACATCAATAAAGTAGTCTTGCTTTAAATTGGCTGAAATGATGCCACTTGTGATAAATGTGGGCCAATGTGTTTCACCAGTTTAGGTCTATTTGTAATTCAGTCAAAAAATTTTAGGAAAAATTTAAAAACTTAACTATGAAAACTTAATATTTCAAAAACATTATAAGGCTGGGTTCACATTATATTTATGTCTTTCCCGTGGTAACCCCTGGGGAGGGCTCCAGAATTGCCCCCCCAACAGGAAAAGGGGACAAAGTTTTCTCCTGTTTTAGGGTTTCTGGGGATAAGTAAATTGCGTCAGAAGGAAGGCGGAGCTTTTTGGATTTGGGAATAAAAAACGACGTTACTACTGTATTTGATACTCAATTTTTTGTGGTATGCTCATCTATTCCATTTTTACAGAGGGCAGAAGGAAGGACACTCTTTTGGCCTTTTACAACAAATGTCTACCACAAAAGTATTGCCAAACCAACTTTGTATTTTGCAGTGGGCGAGTTAAAGGGGTATTCTGGTATTCAGATAAAAAAAAAAAATAAAAGGGACTGATGTTTTTAGACAGAGTAACAGTATAACAACAACCAATGGAACGTGTAAAAGAAATATTTTTGTCAATGTTGCCCCAATTTGCTCCTCCTTACCCCAAAATGGGGTGAGCTTGGCTTTTAGCAGTGCTCTGTGATAGCAAAATACAGTTCCCATCCTGCATTGTTGACACCTATTCCGGGCTATTTTACTCCCCTTTTATTCCCCTATAAAAAAAATCTCCAACCCTATTGTTCCCATCCTCAAACATTTGTTCTTGTATTCTTTTCCCTTCTCTGCTTCTTTATAATATATCACTACTTCCTTTACTGGAGTCAGCTACCTGCCAGAAAGCGACCTGAACTAAGCTTTGTATCTCTTTGGCAAAAAGATAAAAAATATCACGTTTTTGCAAGTAATTGGTGAATAAATATGTGGGAAACTACTAAAAATTTTTTAAATTCCCCCAAATTTGAGGTTTTTATCCTGTTTCACACACTTTCAATGGGAAATCAATCCCTTAAATACCAAACCCCAGAAAGTTTTGGGGCCCCCAAATGAAAGACTTATACACAAGAAAGGTGACAACATGCATTGGTTTGTTCCTAATACCTTCCTTAATATTGAAGCATAGTAAGGGGCATGTGCGTAATGGAATAATAAAGAAAATAATGGGAAAAAAAAAAAGGGGGGTGTGTTATCTTCTCAATGTTAGGGTTTGGTACAAATTTAAAAATGTTTTTTTTTTGTCTAATGTGATCCAGATGGTTTCTGTCATATTTACCGTTGATGACCATTTGTAAAAAACACTGCAAATGTATTTTTCTCTATTAAGTTTCATCCCAGTGCCCAACAATTTGTCTTTTTTGGGATTTTTATAAATAGAGTGAAAAAAGGGGGGTGATCTTTTTAAAAAAAAAAGACGCAAAACTTTTGATTTTTAAATGTAATGTGCAAAGGACAAGGGGAGTTCCAAATTGGGGTATTAGATTTTTTTTTAAACACTTTATAACAATACAGTACAATATTATGTATTTTTGGATGCAACTTAGGGTATGTTCACACGATTAAATTTTCCGGGTACATTGCTATATTTACGCTGCAAAAAACGCCTGAAGGAGCCCCCCCAAATTTTAGTGATTCATGGGTCCCAATAGAGAGCTATGAATTCCTTGTTTCCCCACGCTATTTAACGCTTGAGTGAAAGAAATTCATGTAATTCTTCCGCCGTTTAACCCCCCGGGAAAATAGAAGTGAATGGGACCCTCCCCCCTGCACTTAGGAAATATTCTAAAACACCGGGCGTATTGGGCTGGCAAAAACCCCTTGAACTACCTTAGGGGTAAATAGTAAAAACCTTTTTTATATAATTATATGATGCTCCCAAATTTTTCCAAAAAACCCATAAAAAAAAAAAATTTGGGGTGGTTTTTTGGATTTAAAAAAAGCATATTAAATTTTTTTTTACACACCTTTTGTTTTCTTGTATTATGCTCTTGACAGGCAGTCTACTAAATCCTGCCTGTAGCGAGTCTTAATAAGTTTTTGTTATGGGGGCCCTATCTACCCCTTTCTATGTCGCCATTGCCCATTTTTTACGATTGGCCCCCCTTCCGCATGTCAACGATCTCAATGTTGGTGCTAATATTGATCGTTGCACTTAGGGGGCTAAATTAATATTTAAACCCTTTTACTGCCAGTGCAACTTTTGGGGGGTTCATTTTATTGAATAAATTTATGGGGGCCTGTTTTTTTTGTTTGCTTTTTTTAACCAAAAGTTTAACCGGTTTGAACTTCAGGACCAAGCCCCAATTTCCAAATTGTCAATTTTTTGAGTATCCAAAGGAAATTTTTTTGGCCACTCCAAACCACAAATCACAAGAAAGCAATGTCTAGAAATGTCTATAAACTTGATCACTAGAAGAAGACGTAAAACTTAACTTTCACTTTTATTATTAAAAATGCAACTTGTAGTATACAAATATTGCAGCAATAATAGCATAAAAAATACAAAAAGGATGCAATTGAAACAGGGGTACAGCAATTACACTAACCCTACTACACACTATCCTAAATCCTCCCTAACAAGAGTAATGCAGGGTCATCGTCCCTATAAGGACGGCCCCCCCCGGGAAACCCTTTGGGCTTTTTTTGCCCTGGTACCCCCCTGCTTGGTCAGACTAAATAACTACTCCAGATAAGAAAATGGAGGTCAAACACTCAGGTAATAACAGCCCGGTGTACCCCAACTGGTAATGCATTAAGTTCAATCCAGACATAACATACAAATTTGAGAACCCAACGCGTTTCCTTCCCCACCACTAGGGGGGCCCAATCATTTATACAGCCTCATGCATTAGGAGTACAAAGATGGCGGTTTTCCCCACTTCCTGCCTGGGACCAGAAGTGTGGAAATTCAAAACATGGCAGCAATGGTAGCCTTCACTAGGAGGGTAGGCTTCTCGCTCCCCAAGTTAGGTGTTGGGGAATAGCGATTTCACGATGACTTTCCCGAAAAAAAGTGAAATGGTGTGTGGCACCGTTTCCATTGATTTAAATGGCAAGGCATCAAAAGGGTTTAACCCCTTAAGGCCCGCCATTTTGGCCTCTTGAAACAGCCCTTTTTTTGAAATTTTGGCATGTGTCCTTTATGTGAGAATAACTTTTCACACTTTAAACCTCCCCCCTGTGATTCAGAACTGTTTTCTCGTGACCTTGTGCTTAAGTTAGTAAGAAATTTTACCCCAAAAAATCTTTGTTTTTTGTGAAAAATATCAAAATTTCATGAAAATTTTTTTAAAAATTTTGTCATTTTGAAAGTTCCAAATTTCTGCGTGAAGACAGTAATTATTCACCAAAAAAGGTTTTATAACTAGCATTGCCATATGTCCACTATAGGTTGGCATCTTTTTTTTTTTTTTATTTTTTTTTATGACTTGAGGGCTTAGAAATTTAGTAGAAATTTTCTCCCATTTTAAAAAATTTGCAATATACATTGTTTTTAAAACCGTCCAGTTCTGTTGGGGGGTTTGAGGGGCCTGCATGTTAGATACCCCATAAATGACCCATCTAAGAAACTAGACCCCTTAAAGTATTTACAAAATGTTTGGAAGTTTTATAACCCTTTAGGATTTCACCAAAAAATTAAAGCAAAGTGGGGGTGTAATTTCAAAATTTCCTTTTTTGAGATTTTCAATATTTACCATTATTCACGGAATACGGTAAATTGACTAGGTAAATTTCAAAAGTAATATCAATTCCCCCAGGGCTGCCTTTTTTTAGAATCCATATGTGGCCCATGTGCATTTTTTGGCTCCCATAAGCCCCAGTAGGAGGGAGCCCTACTGGATCCGGGGTCCATTTTCAATACGATTTTATTTAGGCGCCATTTCAGGTTTGAGGCCCCAAAGGGGTTAAAACTTAAAATTAAACCCCCCAAAAAGACCCCCTATTGGAAACTACACCCTTAAGGGAAAATTATCCAGGGGTGCAGTGAGTTTATAACCCCACAGGTGATTCACAAATTTTTTTTTTCTTAGGCTTGGGAAAATTTAAAAAAAAAATGTTTTCCAAAAATCTGCAATTTTTGCTCAAAATGTTTTAATTTTTCCCCGGGGGGAATTGAAAAAAAGACCCCCAAATTTTTGTTTTAAACAAAATTTTTTCCCAAAATTCGGCAAAATCCTACATGTGGGTGTAAATGCTGTTTGGGGATGTCAGGCGTCAAGGAAGGGAGCGCTATTTGGCTTTTGGAACGCAGTTTTTTGGGTGGGGCATGTCGCATTTTCAAAGCCCCAAAGTGCAGAAAGGGGAAACCTTCCAGAAGTCACCCCCTTTTGGGTTCAAACCCCCCCCGGGATTTTCATCTAGGGGTGTACTGTGCATTTTGGAAAACAGGGTTCCTAGTTTTTTTTTAGCATTGGGGCCCTGAAAAATGGGGGGAAAAAACTAGTTCTGGTCATTGTTTTTTGGGTTTTCAATTTACAGCTTCGCCGGGCAGTGTAAAGCAGGATAATTTTACTATGGGGGGCGGGTTTTCGGTTACAATGATATAATTTTATGTAGTTTTTTTATGTTTTTTACTTTTACACAATGAAATTGCAAAAAAAAATGTGTTTTTTAAGTTTTCCTATTTTGACCCCGCATAACTTTTTTTATTTTTTCGTGTGCAGAGCTGATTATGGGGGTTGTTTTTTGCGGGAATTTAGTTGAGTTTTTATTTAAAATTAGGGGGGCTATGAATTATGTTCATTATCTTTTTATTAAAGGGTTTTTTTAAGCTTTCTCGCAGGTCATTACTTCAGCGATACCCAATTTGTATATTTTTTTTATGTTTTACGCTTTTTTTACAATAAAAAAAAACTTTATTAACCAGGAAAACACGTTTTTGCATCGCCCCTTCTCGAAGCCATAACTTTTTAAAATTTTTTTGTGTTTGGAGCTGTTAGGGGCTTTTTTTTTGCGGGATGAGTTGACGTTTTTATTAGTATATTTTTGGGGGGGGCAATGCTTTTTGATTGCTTTTAAAACCATTTTTTGGAAGGCAGGGGGAAAAAAAAAAACTGAAATCCTAGTAGTGTTTTTTTTTTTTTTTTTTAAAAACGCTCACCGGCGTTCCCCTGATAATAGCTTTTCTCTTTGGGGGCGAACGATTATGGCCCAAAATCCTGTTTTTTATAGTTTCTTTTTTTTGAAGCATTTTAAAAAAAAAAAAAAGTGTTTTTAGTGTGTAAAACAATATTTTAGGGAAACGCTGTCTTCGGAAAACCAAAAATTTTTTTTTACTTTTCCTATAAGAGTTGTGTAAGGGCTTTTTTTTTCGGGATGAATCGACGTTTTAATTGTACAAATTTGGGTTTATAGGATTTTTTGTTTTTTTTATTTCCTTTTTTGTGCTGCGGGAAAGAACAAAAAACTTAATAAGTGATTGTTTTTTGGGGGGTTTTTCTACGGCTTCACATAGGGTTTACGCATACAGATTTTAAAGGGCAGTTCGTTTCACCGCGGGGAAACAATATGGGTACTTTATTTTTTTTTTGATCTTTTTTTGGGGCGATTTGGCGTTTTAAAGGGGAAAAAGGGCGGGTGTACGTGTTTTTTTTTTTGTTTCTTTTGGTTTTACTTTTTTCACTTTTTTTACTTTTTCAAATTTTTTTTTTACTTTTCCCCATAGGGGATTTGAATGAGAGATCTTCAGATCCAAGCAGCAACAACAATAGGTAATCCGGCTATATCATAAAACATATCATTTTATTCTTTTTACCTTTAAAAGCATAATCGGGCCCTTTTTTTGCCGTTATGCAAATAGAAAGTTTAAATTGTGGATACTAAAGTTACGAGTTGCGGCGGATCGCCTTTCGATATAATGTCCACAGACCATCTCGGCCCTTCATCCCAACGGGTTTTTTCCAGGGGGTCCGGAGAATGTTTATCTAAAACTTTGGGCTGAAAAATTATGTTTTTGTTTTTTAGTTTCGTAGCCCCGCCACTTACACTTGTCTAACCTTACAGAACACTGCCTGACAAGATTCATTCAGGTGATTTTCATCACATTTAAAATTAAGGTGTTAGGTGTGGCTTAGACCTGGGAGACAACGCTCTCCTTAGTGCAACAGTGCGCGCCCCACTGACATCACACGCCGGAGATATTTAGTTGTACATGGTGAGTATGCGGACAGAGCGCGGCAACTCACCACTCTGTACTCTATCTGGAGGACAAACGCCGCATACTGGGTCTCTCCAGCCTTTCGGATGCATCTTTCTTTTGGTTATAGGGGTTGAGTTGTCAATAGTCTATTAGAACCAGATTGGTAAATCCATCTTGGACTAACTCTACAGTGATAATTGTGCTTATTGTTTATTTACTGCTGCCAACTGTTATTATCCACTTGGAACTCACCAATAGATTATATCATTTGTTATTGGCTGATATGAAGACTTGTATTTCTTTTTTTTACCCCTTTGCCCTAAAGTATGTAAAATAAAATTTTGTTTTCACCTACATAATACCCCTGATGAATTTCCTATCTTTACCTTAGGGAAGGAAACGCGTCGGGTTCTCAAATTTGTATGGTATGTCTGGATTGGACTTAATGCATTACCAGTTGGGATACACCGGGCTGTTATTACCTGAGTGTTTGACTTCCATTTTCTTATCTGGAGTTATTATTTGCCCCTGACTAGGGGGGGTTTTACCAGGGTGATAGCCTTGGGTTTTTGGGTTTGGGGGTCCTTATAGGGACGATGACCCTGCAATACTCTTGTTAGGGAGGATTTAGGATAGGGTGTACTAGGGTCAGTGTAATTGCTTTACCCCTGTTTCAATTGCATCCTTTTTTGTAGTTTGTTATGCTACTTTTGTTGTAATATTTGTATACTGCGTTTTTAACACTTTATGTGAGAATAACTTTTTGATGCTTTTACCAATTCATGTGATTTTATTTTTTATCAATTATTTTTTGAGGTAGATGAACAAAATACAGTCATCCTGGTAGTGTTCTGTATTGAATTTTTTTTACAGCAGTCCCCTGTGGAAAAAATGCAATTTTATTTTTATCAACAATTGATATAATTACAGCGATACCAAAATTATATATTTTTTTTTTATATTTTACTGCATTTACCGAATAAAACACTTTTCTAAAAAAAAACATGTTTTTGCATTTCTATGTTCTGAGAGCCATATTTTTTTTTCTGTATATTGAGCTGTGTAGAGGCTTGTTTTTTTTTGGATGAGTTGATGTTTTCATTGTTACCATTATGGGTGACATTTGAACTTTGAATCACTTTTTAATCCATATTGTTGGAGGCAGGATTAACAAAATACAGCAATTCTGAAATTGCTTCTTTTTTTTTTTTACATCTTAATAGTGCTCACTAAGTAGCATAAAGAAATTAGTTTAAATTTGTGGGTTGGTATTATTACAGCAAGACCCAATATATAATTTTTTATGTCTTAGCACTTCAGAACAAAAAAAATGTTTAAATTGTCTAATACAATGTTTAGGCATCACTATTTTCTGATAACTATAACTTTTTTTCTATTGACGGAACCGTGTAAGGACTTTTTTTGTGAGATGAACTAACATTTTTATTGGATTCATATGGCTTTTTGATCTCTTTTTATTTAATTGTATGTGCAGTGGAATGAATAAAAAACACAATTCTGTCTTGGTTTTTTATTTATATTTTTTACTGCGTTTATCATGTAGGTTAAATTACATGACAGTTTTATAGCTCATGTTGTTACAGACACAGCAATAGCAAATATTTTATTTGTTGATAAGCATTTGTAATGGAGAAAAGGGCAGTTTGCTTGTACATTTTTACTTTTTTTACTTTTACTTTTTTTTTAAAAGTTTTTAGTTACAGTATATGTTTGCACTGCTATGTATTACCTATCTGTCATTGTGCATTTCAAGCTCCGCCTTTGTTTGTTCTCCAGTTGGCATGACAGCCATCGGCACCCTGTGATTGTGTCATGGTGGAGGACAGAGGCAAATTATTCCCTCTGTCAAACTCTTTAGCTGTGGCGGTTGCCATTGACCACAGCATTTAAGGAGTTAAAGGGAACTGAGATATTTCTGGTCCCAGCCCCAAGTGCAGGATCCCCATGCTCAATCATCGCTGGGCCCCAACAGTGATCGTGTGGGCACAGCTCCTGTGCTTCCATGATCAGCATTACTTTTTTGTACATCATTGTGTGTTAAGTACTAAGGAACTATAACATACAGGAATATCAAAGTGCGTTAAGGGGCTAAAAGTGAAAAAAAATTCGCTATGTGGAATGAGGAAAAAAAAGCTGTTGTGAAGATTTTATTTTTGGGTTTCTTTTTTGTTTTTTGTTTTTTAACTCGCTGTGCAAAATAAATTACATTTTAGCTTTTTTTTCTACTGGTCCGTAAAACTCCTGTAATAAAAATATACATAATTTGCTTTGCATCTCCATTTCATGAGACCAGTCACTTTGTAAAACTTTTCTGGGCCAAAAAAACCCCTTTTTTTTAGCCCTTTTTTTTGTGGTGAAAAGCATTTTTTATTGCCCCATTTTGGGAATTATTGATTTTTGAATCATTTTTATTCTAATTTTACGGGGGAATAAAAACAACCAAAAAATTTGCAATTCGGGCTTTGTTATTTTTTTTTCCCTGGGGGAGATAAATAAGGTTAGTTTTTTATAAAATTTGGGGTTTTTTTGTTGATTTTTTTAAGCAATATCTTTTAATTTTTAAATTATTCTATTTTTGGTCCCTGATTTACTTGCCTACTAAGATACACAATTCCTTGTTCACTACAATGAAATTACAAATTTGTTTGAAAGCCTAAATGTACAATTTGCTGCTCGCTTATTCCGGGCCAAATTTTCAAAGAGAAACCCTCCAGAAAAGAAACGAACTGCCCCTGTGTATAGAGTAGGCTTAGCTCCTGAGCCCAATAGGCAGTACTTTCCCTGACCACGCCAAAACGCAAGGGGGGTTTAAATAGTCTTTCCCAAGTCGGGTTTTTCAGTTTGTTTTTCCTTTTTCGGGTTTAACCCTTTGACATCTACGCCATTTAAAACCCCTGGACCAAAGGGGGGGGGTTTGCTGGATCATGGAAAAAACAAATACAATAAAGCCAGAACTGGATATCCACTTTTAAAAACACTGATTTTCTTTTAAAATGCAAAGAAATATTTATGAAAAAAAAAATGAGTTTTGCTACACATTTTGATAAATTTTTAATAACCCCAAATTTCCCATTTTAATGGAATCATCTTTTAAGATGGTATTTGAGAAGTAGAAAAGATTGGCATTACCTTGTTTTTTCGGCAAAGCTGCAATCTTTGAGAAGTAAAATAAAAGTCTTCCAAGCCAAGACAGATACTCAATGTTTAGTTTCTCTCACAGATCACATATAGAAAAACTCCACAAGATTCATAAATTTTAGGGTGTCATCTTCTAATTGGGAAATGCATGGGGACAAATGGGGTAAAAAGCTGAAACCAACAGTGGGCATACCCAAAAAGAAACCCGGATTTTATAGGTATATTTTTAAAAACCTAGAACTACGATGGAGTAATTTTAAACCCCCTTTCTTTTTTTTTATTTCTTTCTGTGACTACATTTTTAAAAAACCCCGGCTTAAAAACTCGGGGGACTTCTCCTCAAATATGATGTAAAAAAGATTTTGTGAGAAAAAAAATTTTTGGTAAAAAATTTTTGCGCGTTTTTTTAAAATTTACCAAAACTACTGAAGGGATTTCTTTTTGACCCCTCTTTTTTTGGAAGGGCCCCTTTTGTCACTAAATGTTGCAAAAAAATTTTTTGGGTGCATAATTTTTCATTTCTTTCTTATTTACCCTGATGTTCTATGGATTTTATTTTAAATTTTAACATGTCAACTTTTTACTTTTTCCCTTGTGTTTTCCCTTTGTTTGAAATTACGTTTTAATTGCTGAACAAAAAAGCTTGTTTCTCTAGGTTTATTTTTAGCAAAAAAAAGGGGTTGGTGTTTTTTTTAAGGTTCTAGCAGGGGGACAGTATTTCGGGGGAAATGTTTTTTAAATTTTTATCATTTTCAGCTGAAGGGGAAAAAGAGAAACAAAAAGCAAGACATACGACTCTGAAGACTCATCCCAGGTATGAATTGTTATGAAAAAAGTTTAGCTCCCTTTTTTTAAACTGATTCAGCCCCCTACTTTTAAAATTTGGGCCAAAAAACATTTTATTTCTTTTAGTTTCTTTTCTTTTTTATTTTTCCCGGGCATATAAAAATTAGGGAAAAATTTTGTGAGGAATATGGATAGAAGATTTTTGGATAAAGCCTCAGGGATATTCTGGCTACTTTGAAACCCAAACCCGGAGAAAAAAATCGGAATCCAAATTTTGCAGGGAAACATGAAATTTGTTTCCCTGACAGTGATGAAGATTTCTTTCCTCGGGAACAAATTAACAAGGGGAATCTGAAGACTCAGAAGGAACAAATCCAGAAGGAAAGTAGTTAGGGTGTATTTATTTTTTTTTCCCAACACGGAAGATTTTGGGGGCCTGTGCACACTAGCAGAATTCTCGCTAAAATAGCCATCTGGATTTCTTGCCGCAATAAGGGCCCCAAAACCCGCCCGCCCCAAAGCCTGAAGCTCCCCTCCGAAAACCCCCGGGGTGGAGCCGCTGTCCCGGGACGAGGGAAACGCTTGCTTACGCGCAAGCACCGGGTTTCCCTCCCGGGCACGGCTTTCCCGCCCGGGGTTTTTTGGGGCGGACTTCAAAGGGATGAAACTTCCCCCTCTGTTTCCTGAGCGGGCAGGTACGGGCCCGGGTTGTTTGGGGAGGGAAAATCCGGTCGGAAAATTCCCCCGTAATTTCCCGCCCGTGTGCACGGGGACCCTTACAAAACAAAAATTCTAAAAAATTTTCCCCAACTTTTTTCCAGAATATTCCAAGCACATCAAAATGGGGGGTGGGCTTTATGCAGTTATGTTTTCCTCGGGGACCCTCCCCCCTGGTCGTGGGCAGAAAAAAAACAGCCAAAAAGTCCCAGAAATGAAAAAAACAACCGGTTTAAAGATGGAGGGGGTGGGGAAGGTAAATTTCAACAACAAACACCAGAAGAAGGGGAATCTGAAGGAATACAGTTTTTTAGCGGAAGGTATTTTAATGGGAAACCCGGGTTTAAAAATTTGGGGAACACTTGCCTGGTTTGGGGGAAAAGCCCAAAATTTTCCCTTTGAGAAGCACCTGGCCCCACGGAAAACGCCAGAAGAAAAAATAAATGATAGCCCTTTTTTCGCAAAGGCGTTTTTTTTTTTGATTCATATATATTGACCCCCATATAAAAAAATGTAAAGCTTTCAAGAAGCATGCAGGAAAAAAATAAATTTTCAGTTTTTCTTATCTGATGAGGAGCTAGATCATTTCATTGGGGGATTAATTTTTATGGGTCGTGGGAAAATCTGGGGGAAACCCTTCCCCTCGAATTTTTCAGTATTTTGGTTTTAATGACTGGGGAATTTTCCGTTTTTCAAAGCGACAATGTTAGGGACCGCTTTGTTGAAATTATGAGGTTTCTCGATTTGATGAGAAAAACTACTCGATGGAGAGATGCAAACCCGGGCAAGTTTGGGTCTATTTTTAAATTTTTGGGATAGGTTTTTTTGAAATTGTATTGCGGTTACAAAAATGGGCCCCTTTCATAAGGTGGAAGAGCAACCCTTTTTCCCCGCAAAAAAATAGGTGGGCCATTCACCCCCGTACTTTCCTTCCAAACCCGATTTAAAAATGGCCACAAAAAATTGGGGAGCTTTGATAAGGATTTTGCAAATATCTGGCAAAAAAGGTTCCCCTTTTCTTGGCAAAAATGACACACGCCGTGCTGGGGGGACCCTTTTGTTGCCATTTGGTAAAGAAGTTTTTTGGACCCGTTTTTGGAAAAAAAAGGGCACAAAAAAGTACAACCCGATAAAAATTTTTACTTCAGTAAAAATTAGCTAAAAAACTAAAAAAACAAAAGGGAAAAACCATCGTGGGGGAAAATTGAAGAAATAAAGGGGGGGCCAGAAGTGCCTAAAAAAAATAAAATCCATAAAAAAGGAATTTTTACCAAAAAAAGGGATTTAGAAATTTAAGACAATTTTTTCACTTAAAGGATATCAAGGAAAAGGGCAACAAAAAAAGGGTTTTCATTTTTTAGTTCCGTCCATCCAGATGTTGTTGTTTCGTCTGATTTTCCCCTAAAAAAAACTCCAGAAAGGTTAAAGTTTTACAATTTAAAACAAAATATGGGGGTAAAAATTTTAAATGGATCAGATGGCATTAAATTTCCCCCACGAACATGCACAAGGGGGATGGCCCGTTCATGCAAATTAAAAGCCTTAGACTTTGCGGGTATAAAAGCATGGATAATTTTTCCCGGAGTTAACCCCCCAAAAATGTAAAGCAAAGGAAATTTTTTCAAAAACCCCTTTTTTTAGAGAGTTGATGGGTCCTTTTGTCCCCAAAATAGGGAAAAGGGTTCCACGTCCCCCTTTTTACATGCTCAGAAGGTTTGGTTCCCAAAAAAAAAATTTTGCCAGATCAAAGAAAAAATTTCAAAAAAAAAGATTGTCCCGGGAATTGGGAAGACTTGTGGGTAAGTCTTTGTGTGGGCAAATGGTTTCTGCCATGAATCAAAAAGGGAATGCCTAAAATGTTTAAAAAAAAAAAAGTTTAGAAAAAGAATTTTTGCGCCATATTTTTCATTTTTTTGCTCCTACAACCCACATTTCTCTGCTTTTTTTTTCTTCCTTGTTGTTTATATGTGTTGGGCCTTTTAATAAAAAAAAATGTTTGGGAAAAAAGTCTATTATAAATTTTTTTTATTTTTTTGTAGAAAAAATAAAAAAAGCAGAACAAAAAAAACAATTTAAAAGCCCTTATTGGGTTTGGAAACTCACAATAAAAATACTTACAAAAAAAATAATTATTTTAAAAAATAACCAAAAAATGAAACTCTAAAAATAAACGAAAACAAGCAAGGGGAGGGCAAAAAAGATCCTTTCAGTAGTTCTAGGCCGGGGGTTTACGAGTCCAGGGAGTCCTAGTGTTTAAACATGTTTTTTCATTGGGAAACCCAAAGGGTTAATTGCAGCTATATTCCACATTTTCCCTTATGCAATTTTATATCAATCTCCCCAAGTCTAAAATGTATTTTTATGTTCAGTACCTGCAAACTTAAGCACCACTGCGGCATCTTCATACCCTGTTTCCCCGAAAATAAGACAGTGTCTTATATTAATTTTTGCTCCTAAAGACGAGCAAAGACTTCTTTTTAGGGGATGTTTTTTTTTTTTTCTATGTACAATAATTCACATTTATTGTTGAACAAAACATCAACATGTATTAATATACTGTAGTGATTTCATCACAAACATTAGCATAAGCAGCCAAACTCTGAATTTCATAACTAAAAATGCACTATGTCTTATTATCGGGGGTGTCTTATTTTCGGGGAGACAGGGTATATTTCCTTTATGTTCTGTCAATTGTTGTGCAACGTCCCCTGTCATAATAAATCTAAAATATTCCCTAGATTGCATGTACAAGCAGAGGATAGTCCTTCCTATGTAAAAGAGAAAGAAAGCCATAAGGAAAGAAGATGATATATATATACACTACAAACTGTGTTCTGCAGGTAATCATTTGCTTTACAATATTATTTACACTGTCCATTGCCAAAAACTCTGTTTCAAGTTACATGAAAGAAGAACAATAGCCATATGAGGAGTTCTCAGAGAATGTTTATCCATCCATTTTGCTTTAGGCATTCTCAATCCTCTTCTCACTAGAGTATCTTTGATATTGTATCCAAGTCTATTTGGAATGATAGGTTTATCCACTGCAGCGTCTCTCAAGTCATTCTCAATAATATGACAATATCTATTGATAGCAGACTTAATGTGAAAATCTAAGGTGCTATACTTAGATGAAAAACTAAGACTTTTAGTCTGGTTACATGAGACTTTTTTCTTCTGCAGGAGATCAGAGTGACTAAACCTATTAGCTTTTCTCTAACAATTTCTCCAAGATATGTACATAGTACCTTCTATGTTCAGTCGTAACTTTAATTTTCTTGCTTGTTGAATAAACTCATCATCATTATTGTCCCACCTTAAGCATATGGATTGGCCATAAGGTATGACTACTGGGGTACTCATGATTATACCAGGTTTCTGGTATAATGTATCACCAAATTTGAATGCATTTAGTTGACATAACATTCAGTGCTTCACAGAAAATTGAAAACTGTTGCAGGTTTTCCAGTTGCAGGTTTCCCACTTCTGGCGTGAAGTAACCCTTTCACGTGAAGAACACTCAAAACCTGATATTTTGGAGATGCTCCTAACCCTGTCATCTAGCTATTACAATTGGTCAGAGTCACTTAGATCCTTAGGTTTGCCCATTTTACTGCTTCTAAGACATCAACTTTAAAAACTGATTATTCATTTGCCATCTAATTAAAATTTAATTTAAATTCACTTTACCCCTCAGTGGTTTTAATGTTATGGCTGAGTAGGTGGGGATATATATAGAGAGGTTGATAAATCCTGTTTATAATTATAACACATCTAGAGAGTCTCTGTGGCTCATAATATGCTTCAAGGTCGTAGAAATACAATATTGGATGAGTATTTATGTGATATTGAGTTTAGCTCTGAGGTATTAGTCTACTTGATTGCTGCTCCATGCTATGTTTCAGAATTCAATAAAGGAGGTTCATGTTCGAGTCAATATATATTAAGAATGTTATTTTAGTGATATACAGAATTAAAGAGGTAGTAAACTTGAAAAAAGACTACATGACCTAGGAATTCGTAACTCAAAATTGATTGAGATGTTTATTTATTATTAAAGAACACCCCTTCATTTCCACTGGGAAGATACGATCCTTCAAAGTGCATCCATAGAGTATAGATGTGTAGTAGTGGTTTAGTTTTTAAAAGGATCAACTAGTATATGGATTTACAACCTTACCACATGCAAATTGTCATTACAAAAAAGTACATAAAATATATGTTTTTTTAAAAAAAAATATGTCTATTAACTAATCTATCTGTTTATCTATCTATGTCACGTCCCCTATCTATCTATCTATCTATCTATCTATCTATCTATATAGCAATTTTCTATGTGAAATATTTCATTTTGGTAGAAAAATAAAAGATCCATTCAATAGATACGCACGTGACTCTGAAGTGTTTTCTGTAATTAACTCTTGAACAGCTCTACTGTACTGTTGGAGGTCTACTTATTACTGAGAGACTCTTCGACAAGCCTCACTCACACCAGTGATCTATTTACTACTCTATTTTGTTTTTTTTTTCTGATATATTTTTTCTATCCTAATGCAACATCCCTATTTGCTTAGTTCTCCCTGCTGTGAATAGAGCTAAATTTCCATTCATTCATTATTTCACTTTGTATTTCTTTTCCTCTTTTAATCTATCCTGATTAGTTCACATGTACCACCTCCCATGTTGCACCAAAGAGTTAATCTAAGTAGCAGGGTTGCGACAATTGGTAGACAGAGGTAGGTGACCACCTAGGATGCCTTCTTCTCCCACCAGGAAGGGGTAACAAGGACATATGGAGAGTGGGCTCAGGAGCTGAGCTCACTCCATAAACAGTGGGTGCCAGCTGGCACCTGACTTCACCCATCCCAGCTGTATAACTGCTTAAATCGCGGCAATTCCCCATGGCTCTAGCATTGTGAAGGAGGGGGCTCACCCTCTCTCTTATGGCCCCCTTCCCAAAGAAGTTTTGGAGAACGGGGCTGACTTCTTCTTGGCTACAGACCTATCTAGGGAGGGCTGCCCCTAAATGGGGAGGGTGAAAGCTTTTTTGGGGGACAAAAGGCCCGGGAATTGGGGGAATATTTAAACGGGGACTGGGGGGGAGGGTAATACACATATACATGCAAATAGTGAAGAAGAGACTGGGAATTGGGAAAAAACGGGGGGTGGAGTGGGGGGAGGGGTGTAGCAATAGATAAAAATATGGGGGAAAAGAATAAAAACTGAAAAATCTATAAATTGCTGCTGACCAATGCCAGGATCTCCCAAAAAAAAATTAAATGAACTAGAAGTTTTAAATGCGAAAAAAAATGACTTTGTGGGGAAACTGGACATGGCGGGACGAGAGCTACGACTGGGGGGTTAAACTTGCAGGGTTAATTCTATTTAGAAAGGATCGTAAAAACCGAAGGGGGGATTTGTCTCTATGTAAAACCTGCTGAACCCAACACTGGGGAAGATAAGGTACAGTAAGAACATGGGGAAAAATCTTTATGGGTAAATATACATGGGGGAACAATAAAAATATAATTTTAAAATGGGGTCTGCAAAAGGGCCCCCAAAATAAAACAAACCCATGGAAGATTACTCCTCGGGCAAATAGATGGGGGGGCGGCTAATAGAATGGGTTATTATTAGGCGATTTTAACTATCCAGACACAATTGGGAATCGAAGCTTGTACTCTCATAAAGGAAACGGGTTTTTGTCAATAACTAATGAAATTACCTTTGCCAAATGGGCAGGAACGGGACAAAGGGAAACCCTTCTAACCAATTTTAACTAATAACCTACAGAGTAAAAAGGTTTCATGAGGGCACCTGGGGGAATAGTGACCATAATATAATAAATTTCCGTTTACCCTTTCAATAAGTTTTTTGTCAAGAGCCAAAAAAACACTGAATTTTGGGAAGGCAATTTTATTCTCTTAGGGAGGCCCTAAACTGTATTACGGGACAAGTGTTTAAATAGGCAAACTAATACTAAAGGGATTTTTTTAAAAAAACTCCTAGCTACCACTGTGAAGGAAAAACCTTATGGAAATAAAAAATTAAAAACAGGAAAACCCAATGGGGATCAACAGGGATTAAAAGAGGCAATAAAAAACAAAAAGAAACTTTTAAACCACTAAAACGGGGAGGGCAGTGAAGAGGCACTAAAACATAAAAAAAAAATAAAGTGTGTAAAATAAGGAAAAAGAAGCAAAGCTGGAGACGGAAAGCCCTATTGCTATGAAAGTAAAACAACCCCCAAAAAAATATTTTTTCTTTAAATGTAAAAAGTTTTCGAAAAATGGGCCCCTTTGAAAAATACTGAAGGGGCAGTGGGCGTGAGAAAAAAAACAAAATTTTTAAACACTTTTTTTTTCCCTTTTTCCAAGGGGGATGCCTTTTCCTTTTGCGAAGTTTTAAACCCAAACTTAAAAGCTTGTCTAACCCAGGAAGAAGTGCCTCCTCTTAGGAAGATAAAATAGAAAAAATCCCCATCCAGATGGCATACACCCACTGTCCTAAGAGTTAAGTATGTCATAGATAGGCCCCCCTTTTTTAAAATTTATTTTGGGCTGTCTAATAACGGGGTATTTTCCCAAAAGGATTGGGGCTAAGCAAAATTTTGGCCAATATTCAAAAAAAGGGGCAAAAATTGATCCAGGAAATTTTCCAGAAGCTTAAAACCCCTGTTTGTGGTAAAAATGTTTTAAGGTTTTTTTTTAGATCATCCGGAGTTCCACGAAAAAAAATGTTAACGCCGTTCCGCAGGGTTCATAAGGATCGGGCCTGTCAACAATCTCATCACTTCATGAGGAAGTCATGCTGACTTATCGGGGTAGGCAGGATGTCAATATCTAGATTTTTCAAAAGCATTTTATACGTGCCACATAAAAAGGTTGGTAAATAAAATGAGAATGCTTGGACTGGGGGGAAAAAGTTGCAAGTGGGTTAATCTCCCTCCTAAAAAAAACAATGTTTAATTAACGGGAAAATACCAGCTATTGCTTTACCCAGTGGGGTACCACAAGGTCAGATTGGGGCCCACCTCTTTTAACATTTTCATTAATGTCTACACCGGGGGAATACACATAAAATCGATCTTTGCAGACGAACAACCTTAAAATAACAACACAAAAAGGATAATATTTTAAAACAAAGGGGATCGGAAAGTTGGGAGCCTGGCAGGGGAAAAGGCAAATGAGGTTTTAATACTAAAAGCAATTTTATGCAAAATGGGGAAGGGGAAACCATTACAGAACAAAAATTTAAAAACCTGGAAAATACTAAAATTTAACCTTAACATAAACTAAAAAATTTGCATCCTTTCGGGGGCCCCCAAACAAAAAGGACAAGGGGTCATTAAAAGGGGCATAATCCGATAAACTTTTCTCCCATTAAAACAAGTCACTGAGACCACAAAATGGAATATTGGTTTTAATTTTTTCACCCCTCCAAAAGAATTGTGAGCTAACGGGAACCGCAAACAAAATAAAAAGGACTGGGGGGACTAATACACAGAAAGTTGGGAAGATTAAGGGGGTTAAAATTTTTTAGAGAAAAGAAGGCTTCGGGGGGACAAAAAATATGTTTTAAATACATCAAAGGGCAATATGGAAAAATCTTTTTCCCCCAATAATTGACCAAAAATCTTTTGCGCTTTTACTTCTAAACGGGTGCCTGGGGTCTCCAACCCCACTTTCATCTTTGAAAAAAACTGAACCCGTAGAAAATTTATAAACCCCTTTTTTAATTTTCCCCCTTTTAAAACCCCTATCTTGAACCCCGGGGTTGGCCCCTACAAACCACATTCTGGGGGTTTAAAAAAAAAACCTACAATATTGAAAACCCCCGGGGAAAATTTACGAGATAGAAAAAATTGGGCCAACTTTATAAAGGGACCCGAGGGAAATCCCAAAAAACCTGGGGCCCAAAAACTGAAACAGCAGACATGAAAAAGACCAAAAAGAATAAAAAAAAAAAAAACCTTAGAGACATCAGCACGTTGCATTCTGCATGGTACTGCTCACTCATACTAAAAGGGGGACTCAATCTGCCACCTCCCAAAGGCCATAGAATAAAAACCAGGGGGTTTCACACATGTATAGCACGGGCGTCATCTATATCCAAAGCCCCTGTGGGGAAAACTGGTCAAACATAAAGAGCTTTAAGGGCAGGATCACCGAACATAGATCAGCCATTAGAACTTTTAAGAAAAAGATCATAGACCCAGGGAAAAGGGAAGTAACCTTAATAAAGGGGAACCCCAAAAAAATAAAACTTTCGGAGAAACAACCGTAGCCAACATTTGCCGGGGCACGGCATACTTAGTAAAATACGCTGGGGCATACTGAAAAATTACATGAAATGATAAACACATATGGGCTTTAAACCCTTAAACGAGGGGTTACTGATCACAACCTTAGAATCTTTTGTCTCCATAGGCCAAAGAAAGCCTAACATGCGGGTGTTTTTTAAAAAGCTCACTAATGCTTACTTTAATACTATTTTTATCCACTCCGTCCCCCCCTGCAGAAATTTAGGGTTAAATGGTTTAATTTCCCGGGGGTTAAAGGTTAAATGTTTTTAATCTTTTAAAGAACAGTTTGGGGGCGATGACGCTTAGCCTGAGAAGGGGGAAGCTTCCCCCCGAAACGTTGCACGCCCGCGTGTGCAGGTTTTTCACCCCCCTCCCATCTCTGTCCGGAAGCAGCGCCCGACCCCACATGGCTAGTTTTGGATTGAACGAACTGATACGAACGACCGGGGGGTCCGACAACCGCTAGTATCTGCTTCTTTCTATTGTTCTTTATGGATGCTGTGTATACGGGCCCAATGCCTGTTACAGACATGTTTTAAACATGACAAATTAAAATTTAAAATTTTACTACGGGTTTTAGTTTTTCTTTACAAAATAAGATTCCCCCCCCAAGATTTATTTATACCAGGGCTGATCTAGAACAAGGGGCATCCTTTACGCTGAGGAACGAAAGTTTCTACATTAACATAGAAAGGGATTCTTACGGTAAGAGCAGGAGACAATGGAATTTCTCTGCAGAGGGACTTTTCATGGGAATTCAAAAACCATTTAAAAAAGGGGTTTGGGATGCTTTTCTGGAGCGAATAATATAAAAATTTTATAGTGACTAGGATTCAGGAGATGGTCATTGACCCGGGGTTTTTTTCTGATTGCCAGTTTGGGGAGTCGGGAAGGAATTTTTCCCTAAAATGAGGAAAATTGGCTTCTCCTCATTGGGGGTTTTTTGTTTTCCTCTGGATCAACACCTTAGCACAACGGCTGAACAGAGGCACTTGTTTTTTTTTTAGCCACAAACTAGAAACTATAAAACTAGGTTTGCAAAATGGCAGAGATGGCAGCCAGTTGCCTAATTAAGGCTCCTAGGCCTGCTTTCTTACTGCTCCACTCATACCCTGCATTAGGACAAAGCTGTAATTACACACAATTATGCAATACCTTAGTATTACAGAATAGTGTACAAGTGGTCCAACCCCTTAGTGGTAAAGTATCCTAGGGGGAGGTAATAAAATTAAAATTAAAAAAAAAAAAAAGTAAAAAAAAAAAAAAAATCAAAAGTCTAAAATACTCCCCTTTTCCTAAATTACAAATAAAAAAAAAAAAAACAAAACAAAAATAGGGAATCACAGTGTCTGTAATAATCAGATCTATTAATATATAACTTTGTTTCTCTCACACAGTGAATACTATAAAAAAAATCCAGTTCTAAAATGAAAATCAAGGCATTGAATTTTTCCAGTGGAGAGTGGTAGTACCATTTTCCCTATCTGCCTAGGACACCAAAATATCTTGTCCCCTTAGTGACCTTGTCACGGGTGCCCCTGCGACCCTCATCCCGGGCGCATCCGGGCCCCGCTGCCGGGCGGCACCGCGACCTGCTTGTCGGGTCGCTCGTCCCTCCACCGGTTCCCATGCATACTTACCCAGCCACGCTCCTGCTGCTGTCTCTGGCCAGGTGCCCGGTCCCGCTCCCTAGTGCTGTGCGCGGGGATGTTAAATTTAAAGGGGCCCGCGCACAGTTAAGCCTGCCTCTTCCTGGGTTACCCTGCTGGGGTCTTTTGTGCCCTTGCCCTAGAAAAAGCGTTCCTGAGTCTTGTTCGATTACCGTGTACCAGCGTTTGCCTCCGTCTCTCGCCACCGAATCTTTGGTCCTGCCCCGACCTTTCCCCCGTCCACACCCAACCCCCCGCCGCCGCCTGACCTCCGCCTGTCCCCCACACAAGCCTGCCTTCCGATTTTTTACCACGCTACACCCGGGTCCTCCGCAAGAAAGTCATGTCAGGGGTGCGACCTGGTAGACTCCCGCTGCAGCAAGTCCATCCCGCTTTGCGGTGGGCTCTGGTGACAACCAGGACCTACTTAGATTCCGCTCCCTGGCATAGCTTACACCATCGCTTGCGGTAGTCCAGAGGATCCACTACCTCCAACCGTGACAGACCTCTGCTGTATATTTATGGGAGATGTACAATAAAGAAACATAAAGGCAACATGGAATGGGCCCAGTAGACACCTGCCACCAGTGAATGGAATAGGGGCTATTTAAACCCTTTAGATGCTGTGGTTAGTAGCAACTGTGTCATCTGAGAGGATAAAAAAGACAAGGGGGATTCATCCCAAAATAGTACCAATGTAAACTACACCTCGTCCAACAAAAAAAATGAATACAAACAAATATGGTGATAAATATGTTGATGCTGAAAATAATTTTTAAATCTAGTACAACATAAAAGCTATTTAGATTTGGTATCACATTTAGGCTGATATCACGCAGCATTTTTGCAAAAATGCTGCAGTTTTTGTAGCAGTTTTTTAATCAGTCAGGAGTGGATACCAGACAAACACAAAACAAATGTAGAGCTCATACTTCTCGTTTCTGATGAATCCACTCCTGGCTATGGCTTAAAAAACTTCATCAAAAACTGCTATGGAGTTTCCAAAAAATGCAGTGTGTTTTACCCCCCAAACTCTAATGGCCCACAAATTAAAGATGATATATCGAGCAACAACTATGAATGGGGCTGCACCAATTTTTTGGTGTAACGTTGTGCACTAAAAACTGGCGCAAGTCCAAGATCCTCCCCCTTTTTATCCATGCCAGTTCTTTTGGGGTGTGTCGTGCTAGATTAATATGATTAGACACATTAATGAATGTGGCTTGACAGAATGTGATGCACAAGTGTCGGACTAATCCATGCCAATATCAAAGTGCTTTGACTGAGCCCAAATTTGTTATAGACGAAATATAGTTACCAATACCATAATCACAAGGCCATACTAACAACTCAATGACTGTATAGACTAAATAGACTAAACCCAGTAAGAATAAACACTGAAAAAATGGGACATTAATTACTCAAAAAACACAGAAATAAGACCATACTCACAGCTCAAAGGCTGGACTGAAAACTGAACCCAGTAAAGAGGCAACACTGGCCCCTATGCTATTTGGGAAAGATACACAGGTGCAGCTGATTGCTGAGCAGTAGCTCACATACCCCACCACAAGGGGAACAATTAGACTGCACATTAAATTGATACATGTTCACACAGTACACAGAAAAGTTACAGTATAATACATGGGGAGATTGCACAAATGCAAAAATACCGATACGACAACCACTCACACACCTTCAATATATGAGGGGGGGGGGGAGGGGTGGTGGTTGCTGGTATTATAATTGCATATAAATAAGCCGATACAGAAGGGTGCCATTAATACAGATACGTGTGGTACACCATGCTGGCTTACAGCCTATTATGTCAATACTATTCGATTGGGCGGGTTGCTCAGCACTTTTTGGGTGTCCAACACAAAATACAGACACCCTCTGCTCCTTCGTACTTTTGGGCAAAAAAATGACATACTGGAAAAATATCAAATATGAGCTATTAGTTAATACAGTGGCCACTATATGCAAGCTTGCAAGCCCTGTCAAGGCTCCTCATTTCTTGCAAGTCCCTACACTTACAATTTACAGAAAAATTGGACATTAATTTCTCAAAAGCACAGAAACAAGGCCATACTCACAGCTCAAAGGCTGGACTGAAAACTGAACCCAGTAAAGAGGCAACACTGGCCCTTATGCTACTTGGGAAAGATACACAGGTGCAGCTGATTGTTGAGCAGTAACTCACATACCCCACCACTTGGGGAACAATTAGACTGCACATTAATTTAATACCCGTTCAAACCATCATGCAGAAAAGCTACAGTATAATACATGTGGAGATTGCACAAATGCAAAAATACCAATAAGACAACCACTCACACACCTTCAATATATGAGGGGGGTAGTTGCTGGTATTATAATTGCATATAGATAAGGCGATACAGAAGGGTGCCATTAATGCAGATATGTAAGGTGCACCATGCTGGCTTACAGCCTATTATGCCACTACTATTTGATTGGGCGGGCTGCCCAGTAGTTTTCTTTCCAGCCTTTGAGCTGTGAGTATGGCCTTGTTTCTGTATTTTTTGAGTAAACCCAGTAAAAAACAATATTAGCCACAATGCTACTTGGAGAGGTATAAGGCCATGGTCACACGGCTTATTCTGGGACGTAATTCGGTCTGTAATTACGCGCCGAAGTGCGCCAATTGCGGGCTGAATCCGTCCCAGTCACTACGGTAATCCACAGTTCTCATAGAGAACTATGCATTACGTCTCCTCTCCCTGCTCGGCGAATACGCCGGGCGGGGAGATAATTGACAGGTCACTTTCTAGCCGGCGAAATACGCACCATTACAATGACTGTCTATGGGCCGGCGAAGTGCCGACCCCCGCTCGCTCCCCCGCTCCCGCCCCCGGCCACACGGCGTACTTGCGGGGCGGAATCACGCCCTGCAGTTAAGCCGTGTGAACATGGCCTTACAGTTGCAGATGACTAATGAGCAGTTGCTCACACACCCATCCACTAGGAGGACAACTGAATAACAAATAACTGCACATTAAACAAGTATCAGTTCGTATCAGTACACAGAAAAGTCACAATATCATACAATAGGAGATTGCACATATGCAAGTTAGCAGGCTGGAAGAAGGCGGTTCTGCTCCCAAAGAGTCTGGCGGGTTCGGAAGAGGGGGCTTCACGATCCACGCTCCAGAACGCGGACATGTTTGTGTCAGTAATGCCAGCCCTGACCCGCTTGCTAGCGTCTATTCACCTTTCCATGCTCCTGCTTTGCTCTGGTCTCCTATCCGTGACCAGTGGGTGTGCATGCCCTCCCTAGGGCATGAGCGATTTTAAACGCCCGTACCAATAGCAGACAAATACCTGGGACCAGGCCCGGACTGAGCATACACCATATGCTTGTGGGCCGCTTCTGCTGCTTAGTAATAGCAGCGGCCGCATCCTGCATCAGGACTCCACTTGCAGCAGCTGCTAGGTCCTGAGCAGGGCTGTGCAGCCTTACATCTCCCGTGCTGCCTAGAGTGTGCGGCTCTGCCTCCTGACCTGAGCAGTGTCTCAGACTCTCACTCCTGGGCTCCTGCAGAAGCCAGTGTAGCTCCCCTACATACCCTGTCATATCCCCTACATACCCTGTCATATCCCCTACATACCCTGTCATATCACCTACATACCCTATTATATCATTGAAATACCCTGTCATATCGCCTACATACTCTGTCATATCACCTACATACCCTATTACATAATCGAAATACCCTGTCATAGACCCTATATACCTTGTCATATCACCTACATACCCTATTACATCATCTACATAACCTGTCATATCACCTACATACCTTGTCATATCACCTACATACCCTGTCATATCGCCTACATACCCTGTCATATCGCCTACATACCCTATTATATAATCGAAATACCCTGTCATATCCCCTATATACCTTGTCATATCACCTACATACCCTATTATATCATCTACATACCCTGCCATATTGCCTACATACCCTGTCATATCGCCTACATACACTGTCATATCCCCTACATATCCTGTCATATCCCCTACATACCCTGTCATACTACCTACATACCCTGTCATATCACCTACATACCCTGTCATATCACCTACATACCCTATTATATCATTGAAATACCCAGTCATATCCCCTACATACCCTGTCATATCCCCTACATACCCTGTCATATCACCTACATACCCTGTCGTATCGCCTAGATACCCTTTCATATCCCCTACATACCCTGTCATATCGCCTACATACCCTGTCATATCGCCTACATACCCTGTCATATCAGGCACATTAACCATTGCCCCAAAATTTTTTTGTGGAAGAGTTGCTTTTTTGGGATTCCTTATGACTCATCTCTGTTTCTAACCTGATAGACAGTGTTCATCTGTTGCAAATGATATTTCCAGGCTCAAATGAGTTAGTGATTTTCACAAATTTTCACCGGTCTGAATAATTTGCTTTCCTATGACCTGGGGTCTGAATTTACTAGTGGTCTTATAGAGCTGAGGACAGCTACAACATAAGGGGCCAAAGAAGTCTAATGTCTCCCAGCTCAGCTTTTCAGTCATTTTTCCCCAAATTTTTGCTAAAAAAAAACCCCCACTGAAAACAGATCCCATAGATTTTAATAATAAAAATGTTTTTTTTGTCCCCAGAATTTTTTTTGCTGCTGGTATTTTTTGTAAAAGGCAGAAAATTTACTTTTGAAGTCTATGTAAAGGCGCACTTTTTGGACGGTTCTGTTTAAAACACCCAGGTGTCTTAACAAGGGATATGGATTTTGCATACACAAAAAACTGCCCAAAAAGTCATAAAAATGTGCCAAAAAAAGGCACCAAAAAAGAAAAACCCCCCAAAAAAATCATCAAAACCAGCGCTTTGGACAAGAATTCAAAGCAATTTTTTAGGTTTTGGTTTTTGACGAGTTTTTTTTTTTTATTTTGTGTAGAGCTGCCTAAAAAAAAAACATTTCGGTTGTTCCAGATTTTATCAAAGGGAATAGGAAAAGAGCTACCCTTTAAGTCACAGGATTTACCCCCTTTTCCGACATTTGCTGTACTCATACGGCAATGTCGGGAGGGGGTTTCCCCCAAATTCCCTATGGTCTCAAGGGGATCTGCGCGCTCACAGGCGAGCGCCAAACGCGGCATGGGAAACCCTCGTATATTACCGCTGGATCACCGCAACCCCCCCCGCTGGAGTGAGCCCGGCCGCGGGGATTAAAAACCCCATGTCGCGACATCGCAGCTGGGGCGCAGGGTGAGCTCCTGCTGCCCGCACCCCGCAGTAACGGCGCTCAGTCCGTAAGATCTCCTACCAGACAGCCCGGATGCTGAATGAAGCATCCGGGTTTTCGGGTTACGTCACGATGCCCACAATCATTGTTTGGGGAGCGTGACTGACATTCCATGGAGACCAGCATACAGCAAAACTGTGTCTGACTCCTTTGCATGAACGATCGACGATCTTCGCAATTCCCCCCCGGGGAAAAGTGTAAAATGTGAAAAGTAAAAAAAAATGTAAAAAAGTAAAAACAAACAATAAAATAAAACACGTACATCGCCCTTTTCCCCTTTACAAACGCCCCAAAAAAAATAAAAAATAAATAAAGTACCCATATTTGGTACGCCCCCGTGCGTAGGGCCCACCCATAAACTGTCATGTTTAAATTTAACCCCTACGGGGAACGCCAAAAAAAAAACCAAAAAAAAACAGTCACAGAATTGCGATTTTTGTTCTCCCGCAGCACATAAAATGGAGTAAAAAGTCATCAAAAACCTCATATCAAACATCAAGGTGGTGCCAATTTAAAAACGCTCAGTTCATCCCAGCAAAAAAAAAGTCCTTACAACATCTCTGTATACGGAAAAATTTAAAAGTCTGCTATTAGAAGATATCGTATGCATAAATATTGTTTTTAACACAATAAAAACACTTATTTTTCAAAAAATTGTGCTTTCATATAAAAAACTACAAAATTGGTATGACACGTAATCGTCTCAACCCACAGAGTAAAATTAACTTGTCACGGATACTGCATCGGTGAACGCTATTAAAATAAAAATAATAGAACACTGCTAGGAATGCAGTATTGTCTTCACCTGCCTTCCAAAAAACGGACTTAAAAGCGATCATAGTAAAGCTCTTGTCCCCCTCAAAAATGTTACCAATAAAAACGTCAACTCATCCCGCAAAAAAAAGTCCTCTATACACCCATAAACAGAAAAAATAAAAAAAAAAGTTAGGGCTCTCAGACTGCGGCGGCGATGCAAAAAACGTGTTTTTTCCTTTTCCACATAAAAGTAGTTTTTAATGTGTAAAAGCAGTAAAACATTAACAAAAAAATATACAAATGGGTATCCCGCTGTAATCGTATACAACCCTGAGTAAAACTAGCATGTCATATATACCGCACATGTAAAAAACTAAAAAATAAAAACTCTACCAGGATTGCTGTAATTTGTACACAATGCCTCACAAAAACCTAAATAAAAAGGTGTCAAAGGCATCACAATGCCCCCCGAAATGGTACCAATAAAAAGCATCAACGTCATCTCTAAAAAAAAAACAAGCAAACAAGCAGCTCCATAAACAAAAAAATAAGAAGGCTATGGCTGACAAATAGGAAACAACATAAAAAAAAACGCAACTTTTTAATAAAACTCGCTTCTATTGAGTAAAAAGTAATAAAACATAAAAAACTATATAAAATGTATCAATGTGTAATTGTACCCAACCCCCATAGTAAAGTTATCCGTCATTTATTTACCGTATGGCGAATACTGTAAAAATGAAGCCCAAAAACAATGGCGGAACTGCGTCTCCCCTCCCCCCCATTTCCATGGCCCAATGCTAAAAAAAAAACTACAGAACACCTGAGGGGTTTCACCTGTTCTAGTACTTTGGGGGCTTTGCAGATGCGACATGGCCCCACCAATATCTGTGCGCCAAAAGCCAAATAGCGCTCCCCTCACCTTGTACCCCCCTGCCAATGCGCCCAAACAGCAGTTTACCACCCACATGTAGGTAGTATTGCCGAACTTGGAAGAATTACGTAACACAATTTTGGGGCTTTATTTCCAAGATTCCTTGTAAAAAATTAAAATTTTCAGCTTAATTGCAGATTATTGGAAAAAATATATTTTTTTTATTTTCCCGAGCCGAACGCAAAAAAAAGTTGTGTTGAAACGCCTGTGGGGTTGATATACTAACAACACCCTCTGATATATTCCCGTAAGGCGTGTAGTTTCCAATCGGGGTATTTTTAGCGGCATTTATTAAGTTTTTGGAACTTAGGGTGTCCCGCAAACCTTTAAATGGCCCCTAAATAAAATCGTAATGAAAATAAGGCCCCATAGTCCATAGGTGCTCCTCCTAATCTGGGGCTAGTGGTTGATCCAAAAAATGCACTAGGGCCCACATATGGGGATAACTCTTAAAACGGCAGGAACTGGGGAATCATATTAATTTGCATTTCCCTGCATCACATTTACCGTATTCATGTCAACAATGTTAAAATATTTGAAAATCTCAAAAAAAGTGAAATTTTGAGATTTCACTTCCAGTTTGGTGCTTTAATTCCTGTGAAAACACCTAATGAGGTGTTAATAAACTTCTAAATTCTCAGTATTAAAATACTTAGGGGTGTATGTTTCTAGAATGAGGTCATTTATGGGGGTATCTAACATACAGGTCCAATCAAAGTCACGTTAAGAACTGACTGGTCCTAAAAAATGTATATTGAAAATTTTCATGAAAATTTTGAAAATTTACTAGCGTAAATTTATAAGCGCCCTAATGTCGTAAAAAAAAAAAAAAAAAAGACATTTAAAAAAATGATGCCAATCTCTACAGCAGACCCATATGGGTAAGAAAAATGCTAGTAATAAACTAGTTTAGTGGAATAACTATCTGTCTTAACATGCAAGAAATTTTTGCGAAGTTTGAAATTGGTAAACATTTACAACATTTTTACACCGATAATTTGATATTTTTCAAAATAAACACGACCATTTTTTGGACCAAAATTTCCTTACTTTCTTATAGGATAAGGTTAAAGTGTCATAAAGATTATTCTCACATAAATGACAACCTGACATAATTTAAAAAATAGGGCTCCTTGTCAGATAGGCCAAAACAGGCTCCGGCGGTAAAGGGGTTAAAGAAGAGCTGTTGGCGGTGGTTCTTAACGGCTACTTTTTGCAGAATCCATTAGAGTTCCCTTTGTTACACAGTCTCTGTATGAACCGTGCAACGTAGCCATTATCTTTAGTGTTAAAAGTAAATTCTGGTACTATACATATGAACAATTCATGGAGCAGCTTTAACTTCAACCCTGTGATGTTTCCTACTTTTATTCCTCTGAAAATGTATGATTAAAGGCCTACTTAGATTTTATCTTTGTGGTGAAAGTAATTGAAATTGAAGAAGTTGGGACCACCTTCGTTTTTTAAGCTAAATTACAAAGGCTGAAGCCAAAAAAAACTCCAATAAACAATACCTCTGAAAAGCTGCTCTTTCTACAGCTGGATGTTCCATTGCTCTTGTAAAAAGATGTGCCCCTACAGGATTAGATCGTCAATTGATGATTGACTCTTCCCTTTCCACAAGTGGGATCGTAGCTGCCAGTTGCAATCGTATTTCTACCTTTCCAGGAGGAATAACGGAAGAATTGCAGATTGCAGCGTTCTATGAACAATGGTTATCTCATGAGTAATACAAGGAGATGGACATATCAGGTAGGTTTGACAGGTCTTTTTTAATTGTTGCATATTCTAACCTAGTCACTGTGTTTTAATCAAGAGTATATTTTTTTTGAATATCTACAGCCACCACAGTACTCTGCATGTGTAGAACTGGCAATCGTACCAACAATAGGGCGGTATTATTGTTTATATGATTTCTTGTTGTTGGTAGTAATATGTACTTGTCCCCTGACAATAATTAAATAGTTTTAATGTTTCCACTTTTATTTTCCTTCTTTCTTTATGGGCTATTTTATATAAAGAAGTGAAAAGGGCGAGTCCAAAAATAGTGAAGTTTTGCCACAGCACATATAACTAGGCCACTATTTTCCCTCTTACGGGGGGGGGGCCTTCGTGTTTGTGGGCTGGTGGGGTTCGAGTGCCAGGGCTGCTTTTTACTCCCAGTCCGGCCCTGCCTGGGACTTCCTGCCTTTGTTCCTTGTCACTTTGTTAATGTTCCTACATTGATCCTGACCTCTGCATAAATGTATGTTATTTTCTGGTTCCTGTGACTACTTGCTGTTGTACATGCCGCTAGCAAGTGCACGCTGACATTTTTATTTTATAAATGCATGACCAATGCGTAATTTGGAAATGGTTATTGTATGTGGACTGTTGGGGGTTCTTTTTGTTTGTTTTTAGCTTATAAAATATTTTATTTTAAAACAAATCTTTTGACTGTTTTTTTTTTGTGTTAGGGCTGCTTTTTAATACCAGTCACGCCTTACGTCTAACCTTGTGTCTGCTCATATCTCTTTGCAATTCCCTCTTTTGGCTCAGATGTGGTGTAAAAATCTCTCCCTCCCGGTTTCCTTGTAAGTAGCCATATGTACCACTCTAACTACAATAAGCATCCGCTCCTTAATATGGTTGTTATCTGTGACTCAATGATCAAGCATCTTCTTCATATTGAGTAGTGAAGAGTCCTTTAACAAGTGTCCTAAATAAGTTCAGTTGGTAGATAAAATTGGCATGGCCTCTTGATCACATACTGTTTTTATGTATGGGGCGTGTCAGCCTTATAGGTTTTCGAGCTGAGTTGGCCTAGTTTAAGAGGTGTCAATAAATTCAAGAGAGGGAAAAGGTTCTGAAATATATACTAATACTGGCCCTTCCAGTAGCAATTCTAAGTATTGTGCAGGTCACCAAATTCAGTTATTTTTGGTACAAACATATGATTAATACGAGACAAATAACATGCAGCAAAGATGTACCAAAAATCAGTACCAAAGGAAAGCACAACCAGGCTATTAACTTTGCCCCGTCGTATGTTTGTTAACCTTGCATTAAAGACAGATCTGTTTTCTTGTAACAAAGAGAATGAAGAAACCAATCAGACTAGATTATGTGCTGTACATTAAACAAATCAGGCACTTATGTCTACATCATTGAAACAAGATTAAGCTTATTACATTATGGATAAATTGAAAAACTAATTTATTTGATTAGTAAAATTGGTATTATTCTGATTAATAATTTAGTAATGGAATATTAAAACCCTGGCTGCCTATTCCACGAGGGGTTTCTGGAGGATGAAATATTGCATTAATATTTTCTTAGAAGTTGTCTGTTTGATCATTATTTGCTGTAGGGTTTCTTTGCAGTGCAATATATGTGAAGAAATTATATTTTACATTTAATAGAAGTTTATCGCTAAACTACACACATCAGTATGAAAGCTTTTTAAGTTTCTGAAGAACAGCAAAGCTATACAGCACAGATGTTGTATGTTGTATTATTAATGGATATTGGTTTGCAGCTTTGTACAAAGTCTTCAGTCATACCAACTTATTTGTGCTACCAATGAAAAAAAAAAAGACAGGAGTGATCATATCATGTATAAAACATTGACACGTAGGTCTTAAAAAACACTCCTGGCAAAACTGATATACTGTGTTATTTTGCGCTCTAAAATCCCCACGTCATACACAATCCCCTCAAGCCCTGGACTAGGCATAATATGGTGTATCCATTTTGCCAAGTCTTCCTTAAAAACTAACAAGGATAAGAACTGCTCTGCTCCTTTTATCGGGCTAACACAGAAAGGAATTGCAGTAATACCAGTCATTTATAAAATTGCTACAACAGAAATTATGTGATATGCTAGCATAGTATCTTCTGTTTCACAATGCATGTTAACAAAGGGCATACTCAGGAAAACATATGCTAGAGGATATATTATTATTAGAAAATATGTAAGTTGAGTGTGTGAGCTGTAACCACTCTGGGATCATAGCAAAAGTCTAACTTAACAGAGACTCAGACAGATTTTATAGTCCAAATATGCTTGCTCCATACTTTATTGGCACACGTGCATCCATGAAATGACAACAGGTGCAAAACGTAAACCAAACACAGCAAAATGAACTCCTGCTCATCTGAGCGCTGACTAATACAGTGGTAGTTATCCTCACTACACCTTAAATCCATCAGTGGTTATATGGGAAATCTTGACTATCTCCAGTCTGTAGCCTATCAGGTCAAATGCTCTTTTGTCCTGGGTAACAGCCACACCTAATCAGCTGACTAGCTGACTTATATAAGGCAGCCAAACTGTGGCCTGGAAACATGGGGAGCAGCCACCCACCCAACACTTTGCTCCTGGTAAGAGCCGTCCCGGACTAAGCTACTTGCCAACAGTAATACTAGCTGTTAAACATGTGCCAACTACATATTGCAGCTGACCAAAGAAAACAATGGCTCCTACCTTACCAAGGCCAGTACCTTGGTGATACGCAACCATGCGACTTTCTTCTCCTTTGAAGTCACAAGCCATCCATTTACTATTATGCATGCAGAAACCTGGCAGAATATACACACCATTGCAGTCCTTTCCGGCTGCCATCTTACAAGTGATACACAAGCATTTTATGAACTGTAGATGGTGGACTGACTGGAAAAGAGCCCATGTGTTGGGGATGCAAACAGCACTTTTATTTTGGTACTATGTGTATCTTTTCTAAGTATATTAACTAGAATCGATAGATGCATACATGTCATGTTAAAAAGGTTTTTACTAGATTCTTGTAATTTATATACTACACTTACAAGAGCACGAGACATAAGCTTTCCTTTTTTCTGACATTATAAATGCACTAACTGATACAAAAACCTTAAAAGGCTAATCCCACCAAACACATTGATGGCACATTAATAGGATAAGCCATCAATGTGTAGTAAGTGCAGGTCACACCTCTGGAGCCCACACCTGTCTCGAGAATGTGCCCCTGAAAGACTCTGTTCAACACAAAGATGTGGCTGAAATTGTTTCAATGATTTGATTGGGCGCTCAGAGTACAGCTGAGTGGAGATTTTGTGGAGCCTGTTCTTGAGACAGGTGTGGGTCCCACCTCACCTATCATACCATACATGGATGACTTATCCTGTTTATATGTTTTCAATGTTTGGTAGGACAACCCCTTGCTTTTATTAATGTATTTGCATTCTTCTAGTTGGTTTCCAGACCAATCATTATCCTAATGTATCAGTAAATGCTAGGAATGATTGAAAAGGTACCCAGCTCATCTCTCATGCAGATATATTTTGCATGGATAACACCCTTTGCCAGGTGTGCTTGTCACAATCCAAAAAACTAAAATTAATCCAGCAAAATATAGAGGTGGAATCAGATGTCCATATTTATTAGATCCAATTAAAAGACATGTTAGGAAAGTCCAAAAAATAGTAAAAGTTTACTTGTTTCAGGCCATAGGCTCTTAGTCAGGACCTAACTTTTATTAAGGCTGGACTTTCCTAACATGTCTTTTAATTGGATCTAATAAAAAAAAGCTTTTTTAAAAAAATTTTGGAGGGAGGGAAAAAGGGCCCGTTTGGGGAAAAACGAATTTTTTTTTCCCCAGGACTTTTCGTTTTTCTGAATCGGGAATGTTTTTAAAAAAATTTTTTACTTTCGTTTTAAAAAATTCAAGGCCGAGTGTTTTCCCCTTTTCCTAACGGTCCCAAAAAGGAATCCCAAAAAACCAGTAATTATGGAAACCCAAACAGGGGGAAAAGTAGGACATTTGGGACCCCCTTTGGAAATGGCCCAAAAGATTGTTAAAAAATTTCTAAATTTTAAAATTTTTGATTTGGGCCTCATTTTGGGTTTAAAAAATTTTTTGGGGCCCTGCGGGAAAGGGTTGGGGCCCCACCCCCCTTTTTCATCAGGAACCTTTATTTTTTTTAATTTTTGGGTAACCCCCCCTTTTTTTTTAATTTTTTTTGGGCTTTTTTGTGGCCCGGGAAAAATTTTTTTTTTTTAATTAAATTTTAAAGAAGGGGAAATTTTAGGTTTTTGAGGTCCCTTTTGCAGGTGGGGGGGGAAATAAAAATTTTTTGGGGTTTTTTGGGTGGTAGGTTTTTTTTTGATTAAAAAAAGGTTGGAAAAAAAAATGTAAAATTTTACTTGTTTGGCTTGGTTTAGTGGAAAATTTTTTTGGGGTTTTTTAAAGTTTTTTTAAATTGGGATCTTTTAATTGGAAATTTTTTTCCTTCTTTTTTTTTGGGATTATTTTTGTTTTTGGTTGGAGGTGTTGTTCCCCCTAGAACTTTTGGTTTTAGGTTTTCTGGGGAGGTTGAGGTATGTGGGGTTTTGGGGGGGGGTTGGTCTTTTGGATTGGTAACCAAAGAAAAAGGTTGGGTTCCCCCCCCCCGGGGGGCCCGGGGGGGGGGAAAAAGTGTGCCTTTTTGGGCCCCCGGGGTGATTTTGGGTTTTGGGGAGGGGGGGCCCGTTGAGGCCCCGGGTTTGGGGGAAAAGGTTTGTCGGGAAAAGGGGTTGGGGTTTTTGAAAATGAAGAAATTTCGCGGGGTTTTTTTGTTTTACATAAGGAAAAATTTTGTTAAAATAAGGTTTGGGTTTTAAAGAGAGTGGGGGTTTTTTAATAATCAAAAAATAAAAATTAAAAAAGGGTTTTTAAAAAAATGTTAAAATTTAAAAAAAGGTTAATTTTTTTTAAAAAGGGGGGGCCCCTAAAATTTTTAAATTTTTTAAAGAAATTAATTAAAGTATTTAAATAAAAATTTAAAATAAAGCTAATTTTAAAAAAAAAACTAAAAAAGGAGCACCCAAAATTTTTTTTTAAAAATTTTTTTAAAATTTATGATTTAAGAAATATTTCAACTCACTTGCTAATCCTTTTTAAGGCTTAAAGGGGTATTCCCATATAAGACATTTATTGCATATTGACAGGATATGCCATGAGTGTGTGATAGGTGGTTCCACATCCTTTTTGGTGCCGTGGCTGCACTGAACATGGAGGCATGTTCTCTATTTATTTCAATAGGGAGTCCAAGTAAAGTCAAGCAATCTCCCTTGACTCTACCCGAAACGCTATTAGAAGAGAACAGAGACAGTTATGCATGTGTGACCACCTCTCCATTCTGTGCAGCCGAGGAATTGAGTAGCATATAGTCATTCTTGAGGCAGCATACTGTCAACATGCCATAATTTCTGAAATTTAAGGTGAGTAGCTCAGTTGCTTTTATGCGGCCACTAAATTGGAGTTTCAATATAAAGGACAACAGTTTAGATAATTCTTCTCCCCTCTAACAGACATTGCCTCTGTTTACAATTGCCTTTATTCCTTACTGTTTCATAGTCTACAGTGGTACTGTACTAGTATTTTTAAAGACAACCAAACAAGACATTGCTTAGCTATACTACATGGTGTCAACAGACATGTGAAGTAACCCCCCCCAGAGGGAAAATTTTAGAGGGGAAAGAGCAAAAGGGGGAAAGGGGGGGGAAGTAGGTAGAGAAAGGGTTTATTTCCTTTACTGCAAAAAGGGGATGGGGGAGAGTTTTTTTTGGGAGAAATTTAAAAAAAAGGAAATAAATACCAGCAGCATTTGAGACTGTCTTATATAGACATTTTATCTACAGACACTAAACTAGTTAGTAAGGAATATCAGCTTTTAACCATTTGCACACAATTTAAACTGGACATAAAACTACAGACATTTCCCGACTTTTATCTTTTGTTATACCTGGGAACAAAAGTTCATGTTATCTATGTGTCTCTTCCTCTTAGCTGGTATATGGGTATTTGGTTGCCTTAATGTCATTCATAACTGAGTGCTATACAACACGGTTTATCATTAATGTGGTGGACATACATGTATGTTTTAGCTGCATGTTACAATCAGGTGGTGGACTCCCAGTGTCAGCCCTCAGTTTTGGTGCAGAACCATGCTGAGAAGTAGTCTTCTCATGCTTTAACCCCTTATAAAAGGGATCTGAGCCTTGTTGCAGGGAACTTCCAGGTCGAAACCCACAACATGGTCACTTTCTTGTGTGCAGGTGCAGTATCAGAGAAATGGATGGAGAAGTTACCAGTTCAAAAGCAGAAGGTAAGGGCAGGCAGAGTTCTTGCATAAGTGGGTCACAAGCAGAAGGTCAGGGAAGGCAATGGAAAAATGGGTCAGTCGGAAAAAAGCCAAGGTTAAAAATTTGGAAGTTGTATACATAAATTTTCAAATAAACACACTCGCAAACTAACAAAACGGCCGGATAAGAAGGAGGACAAAATAAAAAGACTAAGGTGACATATCATTGGTTCCTGTGAAATCTAGGTGTTATATGCTGGACCTTTAAATCAGCAAGAACCAGTGAGCATGCCCTAAGGAGAAGACAAAAAAGGGGGGCCCGCACTGTCGGGCATAGAAAGGACTGCCACACATACGGACAAAGAAAAAAAAGAACCCTGGCCAAGGAAAGGTCATGGCGTGACATGTAACATTGCAAGTAAAATGTTTTGTATATTTTCAGAAATTAGACATGTAGGGAGTTAAATTGAATTTTTTTTTTACTTTGAGTTTCCAATGTAAAAACAAATGCTGGATGATATTTGAGAAGTGGAAATAAGAATGTTTTATAATTGAAGTGAACTGCAATGATTTGTCGGGCACTGACGTTCAAATAATTCTTAAGATTGTTATGTTTCCAGCAACCTCCTTTGCATGTCCTCATGGAGCCATAAAGATTTACTTTGAGTGAATATCAAGATAGCTGACACACTGAGCTCTTTCAATTTCTCCTACCAATCGGTTTAGAAGAAATGATAGGTCACATAGTGAGTTAAGACGGATTTGTCTAGAAAAGGTGATACTGACCTTGAAAATGGTGAACTATATCTTCAAATTTTGTTAAAGGAAATACATTTTGTGTGCTGATCTCAGGCCGTAGATCAATCTTTTCAGAAAAGAGAGGATTATTCCTCCTAAGTTAAATAATAAACATTATTACTGATAAATTGTATCCCGCTCTGTCTCTTTGGGAAGTTAAGCCTTTGTTAAAACCTGTCAGCTATAAACCGATGAGTCCTTCCTTTTTCAGGTTTTCTGTTTGGGATTTCATCTAGGTCTCGATGTTCCCAGATGCTACAATACAATAAAAGTGCTGTGTGGAGATTTTCAGCTTAAGGCGCAAAAGTGAGCGGGTTAGAAATCATGAATATTGCAGACTTTAGAGAATATCAGTATTACACTCCGAGGTTTTTCTACTGCTAACACAAAATCATACACTGTAAAATGATCAGCTATATTTACATTGGTTTTTAACTTTGAAAATTGAATGACCTCTTTTCACAGGTGGAAAGCGGACCATGTTATACTCATGCGAACCAATTTCACACTTCTGTGCCTGAAACGTATGATACATGCAAAATAACAGATGGTTTATAAAAATTATATCACAGAGAAAATCTACATTAATGCTGAACAGAAAAACAAGCCAATAATATAAATACATTTCACAGATTCATTCATGTAGGTACGCCTTTATGTATGTGGCACATTTTGCTATAGTTAATCGATTATATCAGTACAACTTTATAAATAGATTTTTTTTTTTTTTTTTTTTTTTAGATTTTTCTTACATACAGCATTATACAAATAAAGTTCTATTGATACTGGCAACACACATTTTAATTCGGACATTTTGGCATTGATTTTTTAATTGCATTGCATGTGCAGCATATTATGAAAATAAAACATTTTTACAATTTGTTGAATTTTTAAATTGTTTACCAATTGTCCTTGGCAACTTGCACATATTACAGTACACTACAAGATGCATAATTGTGTTCTTTGCTAAATCAGCCAGCTACCTGCTCGCTCTTTTGGGAGCCCCCTGTTTGCATAAAGTAGAAGGATGCTGACTTATGGAACCTTAGGTTAACTTATAAGACCTTCTGTTTTCTTAAGACAGTTCCCCCCTCTCTGTGTTTAGACTAGCTCATTGGCATAAAGGTGAACGTATCTCTTGTCAATAATGGGTACATTGCATCAATCTACCTGCCCCAAATTAATTACATACCAACTGAGGGGACCTATAAACCTATCTACCTACTGGGGGGCTATATACCTATCTACCTACTGAGGGGTCCTATAAATCTACCTACTGGGAGGATCTTTATACCTATCTACTGGAGATGTCTATATACCTCCCTACCTAATCGAGGCCTGTATAGGAATGATAGGTGACTCTCTATCCCCCAAAGCAGACATCCAGCTTTCCTACCGTAGAAAATCAGGTTACTATGGAGTATCACCATACATTCTCATATGGGCCCCTATTAGGTAGAGAGCTACATAAAACCTCCCAGTAGATAGTTAGGTACAGTGGGGGAAATAAGTATTTGATATACTGATGATTTTGCAAGTTTTCCCACATACAAAGAATGGAGATGTCTGTAATTTTTATTGTAGGTACACGAAAAAAAGTAACAAATCCAGAAAACCCCATTGATTTATTTTTAAATAATTGTTTTGAATTTTATTGCATGAGATAAGTATTTGATAGAGTAGAAAAACAAAACTTAATATTCGGTTCAGAAACCTTTGTTTACAATTACAGAGGTCAGACGTTTCCTATAGTTCTTGACCAAGTTTGCACACACTGTAGCAGGGATTTTGGCCCAGTCCTCCATACAGATCTTCTCCAGATCTCTCAGGTTTTGGGGCTGTCACTGGGCTACCTTGAGTTTCTACTCCCTCCAAAGATTTTTGATTAGGTTCATGTCTCGAGACTGGCTAGGCCAATCCAGGACCTTGAAATGCTTCTAACAGAGCCACTCCTTAGTTGCCCTGGTTGTGTTTTGGCTCATTGTCCTGCTGTAAGACTTAGCCATGACCCATCTTCAATGCTTTTAATGGATGCCCCATCCATTCTCCATTCAATATTGTGCAGTCGTCCTGTCCACTTTGCAGAAAATCACCGCCAAAATATGATGTTTTTGCCTGCATTGTTAACGTTTGGGATGATGCTCTTGGGTTTGTACTCATCCCTCTTCTTCCTGCAAACACGGCAATTGGAGTTGATACCAAAAAGTTTTGGTTTCATCTGACCACATGACCTTCTCCCATGCCTCCTCTGAATCATCCAGATGGTCATTAGCAAACTTCAACCCGGCCTGGACATGTACTGGCATGAGTAGGGGGACCTTGCATGAGCTGTAGGATTTTAATCCATGATGGTGTAGTGTGTTACTAATGTTAATCTTTGAGACTTTGGTTCCAGCTCTATTCAGGTCATTCACAAGGTCCTCACATGTAGTTATGAACTGATTCCTTACCTTCCTCAGAATCATCCTTACCCCAGAGACGAGATCTTGCATGAAGCTGCAGACTGAGGAAGATTGACAGTCATCTTGTGTTTCTTCCACTTTCCAATAATTGTGCCAACAATTGTTGCCTTCTCACCAAGCTGCTTGCCTATTGTGCTGTAGCTCATCCCAGACTTGTGCAGGCCTACAATTTTTTCCCTGGTGTCCTTAGACAGCTCTTTGGTTTTGCTCATGTTGGAGAGGTTGGAGTATGATTGATTGGTCAGGTGTCTTTTATACAGGTAACAAGTTCAAACAGGTGCAATTAAATCATAAAAAAAATCATAAATCATACAATGTGATTTTCTGGATTTTATATTTAGTCACAGTTGAAGGGTACCTATGATAAAAATTACAGCCCTCTGCATTTTTTGTCGGTGGGAAAACGTGCAAAATCACTAGTGTATAATATACTTTTTTTCCACACTGTACCTGTATGCTGTAAAATTGAGGATTCCAAAATATTTTTTTAAATAAATTCTGAAGAGACGAATCGCGGCCGAGAGAAATCATCATGGTAGTTAGGGTCGGGTAGAGAAGAAAAAGGAAAGGGAATGACTTCCATCAGAGAAGACTTCAACTGTGAGTCATTGGATCTGACTGCACTGTAATCACTTATATGTCTGCAGACCCTGCAGTCACAGGGTGGGGATAGCATTGGTCATGGTCTGGCAGTACTGTTTAGTCCTTAACCCCTTAAGGACCAGGCGTTTTTTTTTTGGTGACACGTTCGTTTTTCCCTCCTCGCCTTCTGAAAGCCATAATTTCTTTATTTTTCGACCTACATAGACACATGAGGGCTTTTATTTTGCGGGACAAGATGTACTTTCTAATGGTGTTATTCACTATACTATAGAATATACTGGAAACCGCAAAAAAAATTCCAAGTGGGACAAATTGTGAAAAAAAATGTATTTTCGCCATGTTTGCGGGGGTTTTGCTTTTACGGCGTTCAATCTTTGGTAAATATAATGTATTATCTGTATTCTTCAGGTTGTTACGCATCCGGCAATACCAAACATGTAGGGTTTCCTTTATGTTTTGGTACCGTAAAAAAATTCCAAACATTTTCTATTTTTGAAATGTGCGCCACAGCGCCATTTTGTGCGACCAATAACTTTTTTGTACTAACACCTATGGACGTCAGTGAGAAGGCATTTTTTGCCGGCTGAAGTGTACTTTTTATCGCTAGCAGTTTGGAATGCATGCGACTTTTTTGATCATTTTTATTCCATTTTTTGAGTGACGTAAAATGACCAAAAAACGCAATTTTGCCGTTTGGAATTTTTTTTTCTTCTACGGTGTTCAGCGTACGGGATAAATTTTTATAGATCGGACATTTTTCGGACGCGGCGATACCAAATATGTGTAACTTTTTTATTATTTTAATGATTTTATTTGTAAAATGGGGAAAGGGGGGTGATTTGAACTTTTAATACTTTTTTTTTTTTACTGTAACATTGAGGCCACATGTGGTACTTGACCACTAGGTAGCGTGATTGTTAATACAACCTAATGCATTGCATAGGCAATGCATTAGGGTGTACAAAGATGGCGGTTTCCCCACTTCCTGTCTTCACAAGGCTCCCCACCACAATGCCCGGTGATCGGATCGGCGCAGCATAGCTGCGCTTATGCCGATCACCGCACCGATCGGTGCGCGGCACCGATCGGCGTTAATTCAGACGCCGCGGCCATCTTTGCCGCGGCGCCTGATGGGTAAAACAGCGCCAGCGGGCGGAGCCACCGCCGGCGCTGTTACTGCCGGGTGTTAGCGATTTGCCGCTAACACCCGGCGGCTGTGCGGGGGGGTCGCGGAGCGATCCCCCTTCAAAGCCCCTTAGCGGCCCTGGGACGTACTGATACACCCAAGGTCGTTAAGGGGTTAAATAGTAATACTATTGGTTCTTTGTATTTTGTTTTTTTTATAGGAAATATATATTACGTATGGTATATTTGCTCTATGTAAAGGTCTATTATTTGGAAACTGTAAGACTGTTATTTATAAGGCATCGTGCTATGAGATGTAGGTGAGAACTTTTGAAAAAGCAAGTTTGCCAATGCTGATTTTCATTGTACAATGTACTGCTGAGGGGATGGACAGTGTCTATGTGGAATAAGTGTAAAATTAGTGTCAGGAACATAGTTTTTTTTCTCCATAAAAATATATGTTGCAGATTATAATGTTGTGTGAAAAATGCTGTGTGAAACCAGTACTAAGCAAAACGTAACAAAGAGGGCCCGTGCCCCAGATGTTTTAGTACCCAAGCAATGCCCCTGCCACTAGTAGTCTTCTTGTGTTAGCTAATCTCTCTCTTCTCTGGTGCTGGCATCTCCCGATATATGCCTTGGGTGTGCAATCTGAGTCAGATTTTCAAGGTCAAGCTTTTCTTTTACTGGAAGGGACACTGAACTCTCTACCGGCATATGCTGTTTTACCGTATCCACAGACTTAATGCTCCTGGGAGTCTCCTCCCAGGATTTTGGTGCCACCTGGAAGGGAAATTGCTGGTTCCAGGTCTACAACTATACAAGCTCCAATGAAGCTAATACCCTAGTCTCCTAGGCAAATATATAGTCTGTAAGGCTTTCTTTTTCCATATGGCTGGTAGTTGTCCCTGTTACCCATTCATTGTGGGACACCCTGTCATTTCCTATTACCTTTACAGTTTATAGAAATACATGTACTTGATTAAATTTAAAGGGTTTGTGCAAGATAAAGATCTTATTGTACATTAAAAGTGCCTACTACTACAGGGGTAGCAGATGTTGCACATTCCTGATGTTTTGAATAAGTGTGAGATACCATAAATAGAAACACGTATGTCTTTATACATTAACATTAGTGATTTGTTACATGTGGCTATCAAGCTATTATTAAAATATCAAGCCCCAGCATGGTATTCTAGGACATTGACTGCACATGGATAATGCATATGAAGATTTAAAGCACACATTGATTAATATTTAACTGTTCGCTGATATGTCCTCTTGCCGGCAGCTAGGCATGCTGCTCAATACTCGTAGTTCAGTAATGGCACCTTTGTAGGACAGAAGTCAGTGTGGTATGCAGATTTAGAGAACCCTAGTGCATGATAGCTTGGAATAATTAGGAGATAAAACAAAACAAATATAACAATTTTATTGTACCTCATAACTCAACATGTTTATTGTCTAGATCACTGAAATTGTGAATAAAAGAGGCTTTTCAGACTTTCTTGGGCTATTAAATGTGTTAGAATTCCTGATTAAAAGCCATGTCACTTGGACCTATGTTCCTTGGACATTTTCTAGATTATTCAGACTGCTGGTCTGTCTGTGAATACTTCATTTTACCGCTAGCACATAAAGGTCTTGAAAACATGATACCTAAAGCATGTAAGAAAGAGGCAAAACTATATGTTATGAAAAGAAAAAGCATCACAAGGAACTGGAAATAAGCTCTTCTTTAGAATAGAGAAAGCTCCCTCTAGTGCCACATATTGGAGGTACCATAGCTCCCATTTTAGTCAAATCCAACCCATTAGAGGGGCTATCTCACCATGCTGTTGTTCCTAACTGAGCCTGTGACAGTGACATGACAAGGTTTGTAAACTGTAATGCACAAGGCTACAGGGCTTTGAAGGGTTAAAGCTTGTCATTAAGTAAAGTAAACAGCTCCTGTTTACCTAGAGCTAAGAATCAGCTGCAACTCTGGGAAACAAAGTTGTAGAGACTTAACCCCTTAACAACCTGCAAGTGCCAGGGAGCGGGGGAGGGAGGAGGAGGAATCTCAGCTCCCCGGCGCTTAACCCTTTGATTGTTGCGGTTCATCACTTCAGCATAATCAAAGGGCTTTCCCCTGCTTTGTCGGGTGATCGGGACTCCCTGTGACCCGACAGAGCCCGGGGAATAGCAGCACAGTCAGCCATGGGGACCTAGAGTAGCACTGTGTGCTGATCGCTGCCTGTGTCAAACTGACACAGATTATAATGTATTAGCATATATGAATATGCGTATACATTACTAAGTGTAAAAAAAAAAATAAAACCGTTATCCCTTCATAGTAAAAAAAGTAAAAAAAATAAAAAGTATAGAAAAAAAATAAAAATAAAAAAAAAAATAAAAATATAATAAAAAGTGTGCAACAATTATCGTGCATACATTACACACACAAAAAAACCTACACATATTAGGTATCCACTTGACCGAAATAACCTGAAGAATTAATCTAACAAGTTATTAAGTGTGAAATGTGAATGGTGTAAAAAAAAAAATCTGCAATAGTTCATAAGTGAACTTAAACTATTCCCCCAAAAAAGTACAACTTGTCAGAAATAAAACGAGGCCTCACACAACTGCGTCACTGAAAAAATAAAAAAGTTACAATCGCTGAAACGCAAGGAGGCAAAAATAAAAAAAATGTGCTGATCATTAAATACTTTTCAGGCATTCACTTAAGGAGTTAACCAACATAATAGTGATAACTATGAAGACTTTATGAATAGAATTTACAATAAAGCTTCAAAATTATTTGTTTTCTTCCTCCTTATATAGAGACATAAATACAAAACATAGAGTTATTAGATTTAAATAGATGCATATGGATTATATCCGCTGACAATCAATTTTGTTTTAGGGATTCCTGATGGTCCTCTTACATCAGATTTTGGAGAAAACAAGAAAAAAGATTGTTGAACTTTGACACACGTGATCCATTGATTTAGGTAGATAACATGCTATCAGAGGTGTTCAATCTTTTGAGTAGATATCTGAGGGCTAAATCTAGCTAACAGCTATTTTATGGGTAAAGAATGGGATGGAGACCCAGCCCGACGTGGGCAGAGACCTTGCATGACCCAGTCAATGGGGTGCGCACATGTTGGTAGGGGGTGAAACTTACCGTCAGAGGGGCAGAACTTAACAGTCCGAGGGGCGGGCTTAACGGGCCGAGTTTCTGGCCGGGGAAAAGCAGAGACATCGGGGCACGAGGCCTTGGGGATGGGTCCCTTTCCTTGTCTCCCTTTTCCCTCTAAAAAGGGGGCCGGGGGGATTTTGGGCACCCCCAAAACCCTTTCTCTTGTGGGGATGATGGCTACCAAACAAAGGAACTGTGTTGCCCCCCAGGGAGGATTTTTGAAAGGCAAAAGGACGTGAGGGGGACCAGCCCCTGAATTGCTGAGCCCTGCGCACACCCCGGGGTCCGCACCGCAAGAACCCACCGAACCCGAAGGTCTCAGAGGGGTCAGCTCTATCATTCGGGCCGGGCCCGGGGGAAACCCCCAACTGCCCAAACTGGGCACTTTTTTGTGGCAGGGGGGGCAAAGGGATTTTGGGCCCTAGGGAAGTAGGGGCCAAGCGCCCCCCCCCCAAAAAAATTTAATCCCAGTCCAAACCTAAGCACATGCCCTCCTCCCCCCTAGGGGGAATGGGAATAAAAAAAAACAAATTTCCCAAAACCCAAAAATGCATATACCCCCCCTCTCATATATCCCTCCTCTAATTTTTGCCTCCCCTCCACAAGTCCCTCCCCTAACTTTAGCCTCCCTCCTCTCACTATACCCCCCCTCTCACTATAACCCCCCCCTTTATAAAACCCCCCACTCCCCCCCCTCCCATAACCCCTCCTCTCATAAACCCCCCCCCCCAATAACCCCCCCCTCTCACTTAACCCCCCCCCTCACTTAAACCCCCCTCTCACTATAACCCCTCCTCTCACTATACCCCCCCTCCACATAAACCCCCCTCTCACAAACCCCCCCCCTCACTAT